>BGNK01000627.1:7901-90612 GCA_003297005.1 Symbiodinium sp. clade A Y106
CTCTCTTCTGCCATTCTATGCGAATGATGTAATCCAAAACTTTGAAAGGCGGCCTTTGCTTGCTCATGCGATGATGCAGGCCTGCGGAGTCAGGGGCCGGGGCCTGGGCATCGTCTTCCGCGTCCTCGCCGTCGCTCTCCTTGACCTCATCTTGTGGATCACCGTCTTCGTCTAAATGGAACTTTGGTGCATGTGTGTCGGACTGCAGCCACCACATCAGCTGGGACAGCTGGTGCATGAACTGTCGGGTTACCACCGCTGGCTGCTGGTTGCACAGCTGGTTGGGTGAGAGCCCATCCCACTTGAAGTTCTTGTCGTTCTGGTAGAGGTGCAGGATCTCGGCAGCGTGGTGCTCCAACTCTCCTTGCGGCCGTTTGGGATGCAGCCGCAGCAGGCGCCCGGAAATAGCCGCGAGGAGCATGGCAGGTTGCCGCGCGTGGCAGGAGAGTGTCATGAAGAAGCTGGGAATGCCAAGCTGCTCATACATGTTCAGGGCCACCCCTTTCTTGGCGTACAGGTAAGGTTGAGTGCCAGGAATGTCCCTCAAGGCCGCGTATACTCGACGACTGCCGTTCTCGTATTCACTCTTGCTGCGGGGTGTCCGTTGGTTGCTGATGCGGACGTTGATATTTCCGGAGAGGCGCTTCTTGGTCTTCATCTCCAGGAGCCACATGATGTAGCTTGTGGATCCTTCAAAGCGGCCATCCGCACTCAGCAGACGCCTCCGTGCATATTGGGCGAAGCCACCGTAGTCGTTCTGCCAGCCTCCAAAGCCGGTGGGAAACAGGTGCGGGAAGAACTTTGCATCCAAGTCGTCGCTGAGGTCTGCAGATCCTCGGGCCTTTCGCAAGTCGTGGATGTCGGCCTTCGGAGCCTGGAATTGTTTCGGCAACAAGTACGTCACTTCCACTTCTTCTTCTTCTGTTTGTGCTGCTGGCGGTGGGTCTGTTGAGGCAGCGGGAGCTTTGTTGGCCAGGATGGCAGCCATTCGTGCCAAGGCTGTCTCGACGGCTGGGCACTGTTGATAGAGGCGGTGATGACGTCTCAAAGCTTGCAAGGCCGCGTGCAGATACTCCAAACGTGCCGGAGATGCGGTGACGCCGTCGACGCCCTCGACCAACACTGTCCCGTCTTCCTCCAAGCTTGCGCCCTCGAGGACTCCGCAGATGAAGGGTTCTTGCATGAGAACGGCGTACATGCGGCCCCATTGTGCGCTGGGGCCCCCTGATGGGAGCTTGTCCAGCAGGACCTGCGAGATGCGGGCCATGGCGAGGAGATGCTGCTCGATGGGTCGCAGTCGTTGCAATGCTTCTGGGATGGGCGCCGGGGTTGGCAAGACCACCTTTGTGCGATTCTCGCGGCAGTTCCTGCACAGTACCTGCTCGGTGCCTTTGGCTCTTTTGCAATGCCTCGCTGGTGTCAAGGTCTGGCACTTCTCGCACACACGGGAAAGGCCGAATCTACTCCAGCTCCGTGCAAAAGCCAAGTACTGTGCCTGTGCTTGCTCNCCTTTGGCTCTTTTGCAATGCCTCGCTGGTGTCAAGGTCTGGCACTTCTCGCACACACGGGAAAGGCCGAATCTACTCCAGCTCCGTGCAAAAGCCAAGTACTGTGCCTGTGCTTGCTCGGGGGTTAAGGTGTCTTCGTCTGGGAAAGGGTAGCCTTGTTGTTGAATCTCCGAGGCGACGGGCAAAGGTCCTCGGCCGCCTGCTCCTTCCTCTGTTGCCTGTGCTCTTGCATCATGCAGCTGTCGCCGCTGTGCTTCTTTGCTGTTCTCGTCGGGCAAAGGTCCTCGGCCACCTGCTCCTTCCTCTGTTGCCTGTGCTCTTGCCTCATGCAGCTGTCGCCGTTCTGCTTTCTTGCTGTTCTCGTCGGACAAAGGACCTCTGCCGCCNTCGTCGGGCAAAGGTCCTCGGCCACCTGCTCCTTCCTCTGTTGCCTGTGCTCTTGCCTCATGCAGCTGTCGCCGTTCTGCTTTCTTGCTGTTCTCGTCGGACAAAGGACCTCTGCCGCCGGCTCCTTCCTCCGTTGCCTGTGCTCTTGCCTCATGCAGCTGTCGCCGCTGCGCTTCTTTGCTGTTCTCGTCGGACAAAGGTCCTCGGCCACCTGCTCCTTCCTCTGTTGCCTGTGCTCTTGCCTCATGCAGCTGTCGCCGTTCTGCTTTCTTGCTGTTCTCGTCGGGCAAAGGTCCTCGGCCACCTGCTCCTTCCTCTGTTGCCTGTGCTCTTGCCTCATGCAGCTGTCGCCGTTCTACTTTCTTGCTGTTCTCGTCGGACAAAGGACCTCTGCCGCCGGCTCCTTCCTCCGTTGCGTGTGCTCTTGCCGCATGCAACTGTCGCGGCTGCGCTTCTTTGCTGTTCTCGTCGGACAAGGGACCTCTGCCGCCGGCTCCTTCCTCCGTCGCGTGTGCTCTTGCCTCATGCAACTGTCGCCGCTGCGCTTCTTTGCTGTTGTCGTTGGGCAAGGGCCCTCGCCTGCCTGCTCCTTTTGCAGCCCGTTCTTGCTCAATGCGAGCCTTCATGGCAGTCTTCTCCGCTCTCTCTGCTTCTCGGCACTCGACATTGCTGCACCATCCGCTTCCTCTGCCGCTTCTGATTCCAAAGCCGCATCGCTTGCAGGGAGCCATGACGAGGAAGTCTACCGAATTGGTTTAGTTCAACCGTGGCTGATTGCCGAAAAACTGCGGGGTTGCGCAACCCTCAGCAAGCACAAGACAGGAGTTCAATCTTGCACAACATGCGAAGCTCAAGAAAGTCATGTTNTACTAGCTTCACCGTGCGTCGGGGTCAGCATTGCTTCGGGTTGCAAACCATGAATCCGAGACCGCTCCCGGCCTGATGCATCTGATGCTCTTGTTTCTCGCCACCGTAATGCCGGTTCTCGTGTGGTCTCAAATTTTTGGTGGGGGAAAACGGTGTTGTTACGAGAAAAATTGATTTTCCGAAACAAATCTCTGCACGCCTCAAGTGAACTATGTTCGCTGCGGTGCATTCAAGTGGTTTTGCAAATTTTCGTCAGGTTAACGACAGTGCAGATCATCTCACGACCTGAAAATAGTGCTGCATGGTTCTGCATGCTTGATGAACTGCCGTTTTCAGTGTGTGGTTGCTCAAGAACAGAAGTGCCAACAACAGAACGGTGGCTAGGTATGTGCCAAAACCCGAAATCTCGGAACTTTGAAATGAGTCGGGTATTGATTTTTACAAAAACTGTGGCATCGCATGTTGAAGTGTCTCGTTCCCATGGTGTTCGCGGTGTGGTTGCATGGATACCCAGACTCGACCGAGCAAGCTACCGGCAATATTCCCCGTGTTCTTCCCCAGAGGGACGCAGTGGATGCACGTGCGCCTAAAAGATTGCGATCGCTGCTAAAGCTGCCCCAGCCTGATTGGTTTTCGTGCAAAGCAGCCAGAGTGAAGACAGGTGCAGATGCTGCGCAGCGCCTAAATCCTAAGGTTTCAGGCGGTTGTGTAGTCAAGGCCTTGGCAAAAGTTCATGCAGGGACCGTTTGGCAAAGCGAGCTGACACACTTGAACGAAGAGGAACTGCTAGGATTTGAATATTTTCTGAACCCAACTGATTATTTCAGCTTGCGTGTCGAAGCCGTGCTTCCGGTTCAGGAAAATTTCACTGTGACATCTTCCAAGTCTTTTGTGCTCCGGCGCCCGGTCGGCGTTGTGGAGTTCAAAGATCCATCCGAGTTTTCTGTGCAGCTAGGAAGCTTGACAGTGCCATTCTGGCCGTATTTGCCGGGTGTGGATTTGTCCAGAATTGCGCTTGGGTCAGCAGGGCAGGCCGTGTCTGCAGGACATGTGCTGGCCAACGTTTGGGGTTTGAGTGCAAGGAATGCAAATGCCGAGTCTTGCTTAGTAGTTCCATTGCCGGAGGCTTTGTTGCAGATGATTTTGCAGGGAGAATGGAAGCACATTCCGTGCCTTGGTCGCTGGCACCCTTTGCTATCAAATCTTCCAGAGCCTATTCAAACTGCAGTAGGTGTGCCAGGGCATTGCCCTCCTGAGCCGAAAGACGGAGGCATCTCGCAAGCGAAGGTTTTGGATTTGTTGAAGAAATTGCAGTGCTGGGCCCCGGTTTTGCTTCAAGACGATGTTAATGACCAGCGGAAGCTTGAACTGTTAGGTGCGGTTCGTTGGCTGGCCAACGTTCGGGCTGCCTTGCCTGGCGACCACATGACCATTTTCCAATCGAAGCTTCTTTATGGTTCCTTGTTCTTGGTGCGCTGTGTGCTGATGACAAGATTGATGCCGTCGTATGTTAACTTGAAAGAGGTTGCTTTGGAATCGTTGAGTTTGCTCTTTCCCAACCTCTTGAAGGATTCGCTAGAGCATCTGTGGAACAGCAAACACTTATTTCCAGGAGAAGGCAGCAAGCATAAAATGCGCCTTGTTTTGGATGTCGCGTTGTTGCTCTGGAAGCGCACGAAAGAACTGGCTGAAGGACCATTCGTGCGGTTTGCCGGAGCCGATTCGAGTCCCCAGCACGGCTTCAACTGGCTCTTGTCATCCACTCTTAGTGTGCGATCCGATAGGATGATTGAGGTTTTCCGTGTAGTCCAACGCATGATCGCAGAGGGAGAACGCAGGGCGCAGAATAGTGATCATGAGGTAGAGCTTCCATCCGAACAGAGCCGGTCTGATCACGCCTTTCTGCTGGCCAATGTCAGGTCAGAGCATGATATGCCCGTTGCTTTAGGGAGCGGGGCTGAAGGCACAGCTCACAAGTGTGCAGGCATGCTGCACAAGTGGGCTCTTCTTGTCGGACACAGCGACCGCTTGCAAGAGCATTGTGATTCCTTCTTCTCTTTTTGTAGTGACATGGGCGCTGAGCTCGGCGTCGGGCATTTCCGTGTGGACGGCTTGAAAAGCTTAGTGCCAAGTTGGATGCAGCATGAACCAATGCAATGTGACTTGCCACAAGATTGCGCACTGCCAGGTCCTGTGGCCCCAGCATCGCCTGATTTGCAAGCTGACTTTGTGATGGACCTCGAGAGCCTAATGCCTGCAGGACCTGCAGGTGCAGTCCCGGCTGTCCCAGAAGAGAGGCCCTCGCCAGGGCCCTCGCAGAACGAAACCCAGGACAGACAGGCATGGCCGCCTCCCGCCAATGCCAGTGATGTTATGTTTCTGCGTAATGCCATTTCTGTGCCAGGGCTTCTTCACATCGTCAATAATGCACTTGTGGAAGTTTCGAGTAAGCTTTCCCATTTCGATGCATTTTTCGAGCAGTTAGGGGAGTTTGAAGGCTTGGTTACTTGCGGTCGCCTGTCGCGTTTCGTGAACTACTGTGTGAAGCCTTCTCCGCTGGCCTCGCAAGCGGATGAGTTGCTCCAGCGCAAGTTCGGTAGGTTGTACCTGAAACGGTGGGGTGAGGTGGTGAACTTCTGCAAGCGTCTTGCCTCATTTCTCCCGCTCATACGATGCTGTTGGAATGAACGTGCGTATCTCGGCAATGTCCGTGGTGATGAGGAAGATGATACCGGTGAGCGGAGGAGAAGCGAGACCCGATTCAGCCCAGAACGGTTTAGTGCTGTTCTCAAGGATCCAATGTTTTTCGGGTATTTTGACATGATCCTCATGCTTAGCGGTTGCATTGAGCAAATTTCACAGTGGGCAGAAAGTTGTCCGTGCCATGGGGATCTGCAGTTATCCTCGGGGTTCCGGCGATTCGAGAACAGGGGCCGCCATGAAGCACAAACAAACTTCCGCAGAGCACGCCGGCAGTTACGGTCCTTGTTTGCAAACCAGGCGGAAACTTGCGTCATGAGGGGTAAACGACTTCCCGAGCTTGTGGCTGACGGACTTGAGCTGGTCTTAGCAAACTTCAGTGACCTGGCACTGACAGAGCTGATGCAACAACATCGACCCCATCTCTCTGACGCAGACTGGGCTACCCTGGTTGCCGACTTCGAGCATGGTAAGAGCCATGCTGAACTAGAATTTTCCTTGAAGCTGGACTGGACTCGGCGATTGCCGTGGAAACTGGCCTTGCTGGGGCACCGGGATGTGGCAAAAGCTAGGCGAGATTTGCGCTTGGTAATGCGGGATTTCGATTCCCAGAGCCCAGAACTTCAACTCCACCATCACAGCCTGACCCGTCACTTGCTGTTGAAGTCTGGCGACATGCGTAGAGATATGGATATGTTTGTTGCAGGACACTCTTTGCAGCAGCTTCCGTGTTTGGAATTCGTGGCCGCATGCTTCAGATTGGTGCAAGTTACTGAACGATCTTTCGAAGCTGCTCACTCAATCCTGAAACGCAAAGTTCCACCAAATGCTGCTGGGCCTGTTGTCAGTTTGTCGCTGAGGCTTCATGATCTCTCTCGTGCGATCAAAATCGAGGCATCTACTTTAGCTGATGTTGCAGCCGAGTTTGCAAAAGCTCGGCGGGTCAAAAGCATTCCTGGCCTCATGGGTTTAGCTGCTCATCCAGATCTTGTGTTGTGCAGAGAAGAGACATGGAAACTTGTCAAAGTGTTGAACAAGGTGTAGTATCGCTCCGATGTGTCAGGTCAGTTCCCAGAGCTTGGTCAAGTAGAAGCCTGGCATAAGCGCAACAAAGACAAGCAGCAAAGACAAGCAGAGAAGTTGTTGCCAAAAGAAACTTTGTCGGTGACGTATGAGAATCTAAGGGCCAAGGCTTTGCACTCCCATTTCTTGGCGGTCGCTGAGGCATCTCCCGATGCGATGTTCGCATTGCCATGCGAGGTAATGCAAGGAAGTGAGGTTGGAGGTGAGGGAAGCGCTTCTCTCCTGCGTGATGTGCATGCACGCTTGACCATGTCCGACACAACCTCAGCTGGCTTGACTGAGCTCACGAGCGATTTAGCATTGGATCCGCTTTCGCTGCCCGAGCCGAGGCCACCACTTGTCAGTGTACTCCAAGCCAGACCCCACATGCCCGGGCCCGCGCTCCAGGGTCGCAGGTATTGCTATTTCAAAGTGCTGCACACAAATCCCAGTCGGCGCAGAACCATGACCTTGTCGGCCGCCGCTGCTGGCAAACGTGGCCGGCTTCATGCAAACGATGTTGCTGTCAGTGTCCATGAGGAGTATCCGTTACAGGGTGCCGATTCTCCATGTTTGTCATTGGCCCCGCAGGTCACCGAAGGAGGTTCAACAGCACAGGTTCTTGCGAACTTGCCCCAGTTCATGTTGTTCGATGACATTCGCCAGGGTCTGCTTTGTAGCCGTAGCCCAGCCGCCGAGCCTTCATCGGATGCAAAGCTGCTGTATAGCTTTGCTCAGCAGGGTGTGGTAGAGAGCCTTGACTTCCGGAACGTGTCCAAGATTGCCACAAGCCTTGTCGGGAAGGAAGCCTTCCCGGGAGCACCTGTTTGGGTTGACCTCCCTGCCTCTGCTGACTTGCAGGCGTTGGTTCAGGCCGAATTGCTTCAACTGAGCCCAGGCCATCCCGAGAAATGCCAGTTGACAGGACGAGGCTTGGCTGCATTGACTATGTTCAAGCCGTTTGGTCAATTTGAGGCAGTGAGTGACATCACACATGATCTGATAGAGCTGCCGGCCCCGACTAGCCATGAGCTTTTACAATCGCTCGAAGAGCAGGGGTGGTCTTGGGAACGATTGCCCCAAAAACGCAAAGGTGCACCGGCTTTATCTTATGAAATCGGACTGTCCCCCAAAGTCTTTCGCACATCTAGTGTGGCTGTATCACCTGAGTACTTGCGATGTCTGGTCGGGGCAGAGGATCTGCAAACAAAGTATGGCGTCCAGCGCATTCCGCACGGTCTTTCAGGTCACGCTTATACACAGCTGTTGCAGGGGCACGTGCCTCCTGCAGTTCCGCTTCCGCTTCCTGCTCCTTTGGCTCTGGAGCATGACCTTGCCTTGCCTGACCATCCTGACCAAGATACCGTCGCTCCCCGGCGAGAGCGGGGTGCCAGGAAACGCAAGCAGCCAGCACGGCAGGATGAAGCCATGCGGTCTGAGTGCGAGCTTTCACCAGCTCACAGTGCCAGCAGCAGCGACGGTGAGAGCATCTTGCAGGATCTTGTGGAGGCCATGCGCCGGGATGTCCCAAGCTCTCCCATGACACCGCCAGCTGCGGTTGCAGGAGGGGGTCCGAGTCGTATTGATGATCAAAGCACGGGCTCTGCAGTTTGGAACAACGAGCACGAGGACCCTCCTGGTGGCCGCGGTGGTGACTTCGACCCAAACCCTGAGCCTAGGAGTGATGCTGAGGCAGCACCCTCAGAATTGCCAGCTTTGGCAAGGGCAAGTGCATCCAGACCTGATCCTGAGAGAATAGAAGCCGCTGCTGCCGATGGGTCGCAGTTCTCTTGGGCAACGTTCAGGTATGGAGCTTTCAGGTTCACAGCCAAGAGGCCGAAGGCTCATGCGCAGTGGTCCTGGCAGGCCGCGTGCCCTTTCCACGCGAAGAACTCGCAGACGGGATGCAAGAAGACGATGAATGTGAATCCTCTCACTCAAGAGAGGTACGATCAGGTTCTTGCATGCCTGAAGCACTGGTGCAATCAGGCTCGCCGATTCACCAGGCAACGGCACCATGTGGGGTTCAACGTTGGGATTGATGAACATCCAGCACTCAGCATGATAGAATCATGCGTGATCCCAGCAGCCGAAGCACCAGGGCGGGTGGTCAACGATGAGGAATTGGATGCCCAGGCCACAGCGACAGCAGCAGCGGCAGCGGCGGCAGCAGCAGCCAAGGGCAACCCGGCCAAAGCCAAGGCCAAGGCTCGAGCTGCTCCAAAAGTGGTGCCCAAATCCAAATCTGAGGGCCGTGGCCGTGGCGGCCGTGGTCGTGGCAGATCTCGCGGCATGGGTAGTCGTGTGCTCACAGAGCCTCCGGGGCCGGGGGACGAAGCAGGCTCGGATCCAAGTTCGTCGGAAAGTGCGCCTTCCGCACATTCGAGCTCGGAGTCAAGTTCCAGCAGCACGTCGGAGTCGGAGTCAAGTTGATTCTTTGACAATTCTTGATTCTTGAGATTCTTGAAAAAGTTCCAGCGGCATGTCGAAGTCGGATTCACGTTGATGCAATTGATGCAACAAGCTAAAACAGGATGCTTTTTCAATCCAGTGTGCGAGTGCGAGTCTTCACTAGTCAGCAAGAGTTGTCTGGCAGCAACAAGCACCGCCCGCAGCCGCAGCCATTTTCGGTTCCATGTGTGTTGCAGTGTTCCATATTGCATAGGTCCTGCTGGGACGGCTCTCGCGATCTTGTGTAGATTGGACGTGAGAGTGTTGGGAACCTGTCTTGCAGATACTGGGGGCTTAAAGCTTAGAGCCTTTTTCGCCCGGCGTGCATTGCCTCGGAAACACAGGCTGGCAACTGGCTAAGGTCGGAGTCGGAGCAGTGCGGCTTGGAGATAAATTGTGCGTAGATCGTTAACCGTGTAGATATAGGCCTGTGCAGAGAATCCGACAAATGTTCGCGGAAATTGATCCTGATTCTTCGTCTGATCATGATCATGTGTCGCAGGCTGTGCGGGCTCTTGACTCGTCAGGCCGGGGCCCGAAGTTCCCCATCTTGTCGTTGATGCCAGCTGTTCCGCGTGCGACAGGGCGGCAACTGCGGCTGTCCAAGTCGGAGTCGGAGCTGGAGAGGTTCGGCCGGCCGAAGTCTCAGAGATCAGAGATATAGACTGTTTACAGTTTACACGTAGATTCTGCAGCTCAAGAAGTTGGTTGATGTGTCGTTGGTATTTGCAGAGACTGGTTGTGATCAGAAATCGGTGGGCCCTGGGCACCGCATTTGGGGCTTTGGGGATTCGGGCTGATTCGGGTGTGTCTGGGCGGTTGATCTGATCGTGAGTGCAGCCGGCTGCTCAAGGCTTTTTGGCATACCCATACCGGCATCAGGTCTCCAAGGCTTGTACATTGTGGCCATTGAAGGTGGCCACTCGACCCTAAACCCTAAAGTGCCGAAACTCCTCCTGCGAACTTTGTTGGTCGCTCTGAGGCTGGATGGAGGATACCTGCGAGTCGCCCAGGACTGATGGGCATACCTCGCAACATGAGTCTGATCATTCGGGCATGCAGGAACGGATGCTGCTGGTCTCCATATGGAAGGGAGGCTCGGTCCCTGATCAGCCGAGTCGTTCACTTCCCATTTGCAGTTCAACCGCCAAGGTCCAGCGTCAGATGCAGATCCATGCCAGCAAGTGCCAGAGCCCAATCCTCGTTTGCAGATGCGGCTGCCTTGAGTCCCAAACCTCTTTCCGCCCGAGCCCCCTAAACCCTACTTCCAGTGGCTGCCTCGCGGCTCGTGTAGACATGTAGCTATGTGTGCAACTATATGTATGTCTCCATAGAACGCACGTAAGTATGCAGGTGCATATTTTTCGTGCAGAAGCCTCCCTCAAGACGACCAACTTGTGTGGGCCAAAAACCAAGACGACATTTGACCCACAAGACCGTGGCCTTTGAAACCCACCGATGCTCACGATGCTGGCCCTCCGTCCCCGCGAAGAAGCCGCTGATGCTCATGATGCTCGCCCTGGCTGCGCAACTTTTGAAGGTCAAAAACCAAGACGATATTTGACCCACAAAACCGTGCCCTTTGAAGCCCACTGATGCTCATGATGTTCGCCCTGGCCGCACAACTTTTGAAGGTCAAAAACCAAGACGATATTTGACCCACAAAACCGTGCCCTTTGAAACCCACTGATGCTCATGATATCTCATGATGCTGGCCCTCGGCCCTCGTGCATGCTTCTATGTGTGTACAGACATATGCAAATATACACAAACCCTAAAGGTTGTGGGGTTACCCTAATGCCCGAACCTCTTTTTGCCCGAACCCCTAGAACCCTAGCCCTACTAGGCTGCCTTGCGCGTCTTCATATATGTATGCCGCTATGTACATGTGTGTGTATGTGTGTGTGTTGTGCTGTATGTGTGTTGCATAACCCTAAAGGTTGTTGGGTTACCCTAATGCCCGAGCCTCTGTTCTGCTCGAACCCCTGGAACCCTAGCCCCACTAGGCTGCCTCACACATGTGTGTGCATGTGTGAATATATCTGTATATATGTACATATATGGATACATACATACTGGTAGTTCGACATATACACATACATATAGTTGTGTTTTGGTAGGTAGGTACATGGATAGGTGGGCAGGTAGGTGGTACGTGGGCAGGTAGCTTGGTTTACCGAAGTCGTATGTGTAGGTGGCTTGTACCACGAATCGACGAACGCTCCCAGGACACCTGTCGTGACTCATCGTTCATTTGCTGGTGCCGGAGTCCCTGGCTTGATTCTCAGCCAGCCAGGGTTTTCTTGTCATTCCCAAGAAAGGACGTCCGTTCTGCTGTAGGATGCTGAATCCTGCTGTTGGCGAAGTGTTTCAGACATTATGTCCGATTCGACATAGAGGTGTGTGCGAGAGTGTGTGTGTGTGTGCTGCAAAGGCCTGGAGTGTGGAAGCTGCTCTTCAGCCTCGGCGTTTTTGCTGGAGCCCCCAGACAGCTGACTTTCGGCTACTGCAGGGTTCCTTTGTTCCTGAGTGGGCTCTCAAGTTCTCGAGAGTGGGAGAGAGGCGTTAGTGACAGCCCTTCTGAGCCGTCGCGGGCTGAGGTGACCCACGGTGCTGCAGGTCAGATGCGATGCCGCTTCTGCAAAATCACTGCAAAATGTCGGGGAGCCTCTCAGCCGGCGTGTGTCACTCGAAATCGGCTTGTTTCGCCTTTAGTTCGGCTTGAATCGCTTCGAATCGTAGCAAATCAGCCATAAGCAGCCCAAATCAGCTTGAAACCGCATCAATCTGCATCAGAATGGGATTTTAAGGGTCGGATCTTCTGATTTCCATTGCAAGAGCAGGGTATCCCTTAAAACCACCACAGAAGCATCATGATTTTGGTTGCCCAGCCCCAAACCGGGACTTAACATGGACACCGCAACCCACAGAGGAGAGAGCAGGGAACAGCACAGGGATATGGAGAGGAGCGCGTAGGTAGCGCGTAGGTAGCGCGCGTGTTGCGCGCGGGTTGCGGTGGGCTGCGCGCGGTTTGCGCGCGGGTTGCGCGCGGTTTGCGCGCGGTTTGCGCGCGGGTTGCGCGTGGGTAGCGCGCGGGATGCGCGCGGAATGCGCGCGCTATGCGCGCGCGTTGATCGGAAGAGAGTCGTGGCCAGTTGTGGCAAGGACAGGAAGTGGCACATATTGCAAGTTCCGTGCCTCTTTAAGTCCTCTTGTGCTGAATCATGAGGTTTCCCAGTGATTTCGGTGCAGATTTATGTGTTTGGAACGAAATGCAAGGGTTCCGATGTGAATGTGCCACATGTTTTGCAACTTCGTGCGGAAATGCGGGTTTCAGTACGATCTGGGTGGATCTTGGCTCGAAATGAACAAACTTATGCTGACTGATGCTGCATCATGCTGAATTCGCTGTGATCTTGCTGTGTCAAGGAGAGAGGAGAAGACAGAGAGAGAGACAGAGGGAGAGAGAAAGAGACACACGGAAGTGACCACCAACATCGCATGCTTTCAAGACGAGGCGCTTGCTAACCTGCGCTTGTTCATGTGGCTCGACTCGAGCTTCTGATCTTCCATCGATAGCAATCTGCGACTTCCGAACTCCCGTCATGAAGCGCGGTTTCTTCCTTGCTGCAGCCGAAAAGAAAGAGAAGAAGAAGGAGAGTGAGAAGAAGTCCGAGCAGTGCCACGACTTAAAGGATGTGCACGTGGAGTCACCCGTGGGCTATCGTGTCGTCAAGGAGCCCGGCATCAAGATCCTGAAGTTCGACTCGGATGTGGATGTGAATCTGACGAACGTGGACGATATGCTGAAGTTTTTTGCAAAGGCCTCGAAGTGAAGCAAGCTTGGGGCGTTGTTGGTATGTCCCATGTTACAGCACCTTGGGAGTTTTGAGTTGTGATCGTAGCGGCGTCAGCGGAGCTGTGCAAGAAACATTGCGTTTGCATTGTTATGGCAAGCAGCGGCTCCCTTTTGATCCTGCCTGCGACACATGCATGACACGACAGCTGTTAGTCAGTCGCTAAACGTGGCAAAGTTGGCGGCATTGGCTCAGTGGCTCAAGTTATTGGGCATTCCTGCAAGCTTCCCAAGGCGCAATATTCAATGAACTTCAATCGTACCGGCAGTGCAGACCCAGGCCCCCTAGCCTCCGACCCGATGTCCGAGCGTGAGTTTGCAGACCAAGCCGGTCGCTGTTAGATCCACATGAAGCGTGCTCGCTCTGTGGGTGGTTGCAGCTCCGATGAACACAATGAGGGTGAGGGCAGTGTGCCGAGCAAACAGGAGTCCGACGATGGCATCGATGGCGATCTCCTCGAAGCTTCCGAGAGCGAGAGCAAAGCAGAGTCGCAGCCACAGACAGAGGAGGCAGAGGAGGATGAGCCAGAGGGTCCAACATGTTATGAAGATATTTTTCTGTGGCCTCAGCGCTTGTTGCAAAACCTACGATCGTGCAGAACAGATGATGGTAGCTTTAGTGCACAGGTGCTGCAGGACAACTTGCGTGCATGTGGCAAGGTGGTGTTGACAACTTCGTTCTCAGGCATAGGGTCAGCAGAAGTGGCGGCGAGCATGATCGCCCAGCAACTGCAGGCAGACAGCCTGTGGCCCAGAGGTAACTTGCAGGTTCACTCCGTCTGTGAGAAAGAGCCGTCCTGTCGCAAGGTGTTGATGGCACATTCCAGCCCCTGTCGTGCAGATCACATGTTCAAAGATATAGTGCACAGTTTTTCGGCTGCTGTGGAGAAGGCCATAAAGCAGAAACTCGGTGCTCTTCGCGAGGCGGCCCAAGAGTCAGCCAAGTCGGCCGACGTAGGCGCATCTCGCCCGGAGGTGATGCGGCCGTTCGTGGAAGAGTTTCATTGCTTTGCAGAAGGTTTGTTACAACAGACCGTGGTTCAGGATCACTTATTCTGTGAGGAGCACTTGCGGATGTGTCCACGAGTTCCTGCCAGGGACAAAGACAAACTTTGGGTGGAAGTTGCAGGCACGCCTTGTGTGGCCTTTTGCAGGGGTGGCGGTTACGGAGGCCAGCTGGGCTGGCTTCATGACACCTCTGTGCTTTTCCTCGCCTGGGTAGCTTTTCTTCGCCAGGCTCAGCCAGATGTGATTGTTCATGAGTGTGTGGAAGCTTTCGACCATGAGGTCTTGCGCAGATATTTGAATTCTGGTTGCCCTGCAAATCAGCCACTGTATCAAGTAGCTAGCGTTGACTGGGATGTTCTGTGGCAGGGCTTGCCTGTCAGCCGTCATCGGCGATACACGGTATGTGTGCGATCTCAGCATGGCCCGCCTTGTCTGCGCCTTGAGGAGCCGGGCTTGTGGCGGCGATTGGTTTTTGCAAAGCAATGTGTCGGCTCGGACATCTTTTTTCGGGCCCCCCCTGAAGATACAGAGGCGATTCGTACCTCCTGGGCTGTCCGCCAGAAACTCCCCACTAATCGCATCAACTCGAAAGGTGTCCCCAAACCCTGGGCTTGGGAGGCCTTGCTCAGTGCTCGTGAGAGGAGTGTTGTGATGTCTATGAGGGACAGAGCTCAACAGCTGTTGCAGGACTGGGAGGGAGAACTGCTGGACGATGATGGCCCAGCAGAGATAAGCTTCTGCGACGGGGATCCAGACAGGACACCCGTCTTCCGCTGGCTTGTGAACCTGGCTCAGAGCAGTTTGTACCAGCCCAGACTGTCACCCACGCAACTGACATATTCCCATTTGCCTACAGTCGTCTGCAGCAGTCGCTTTTTCCTGGACTCCAATAACCATGCATCTGTGCGTGCGGTGCATCCACTCGAGCACCATGGCATGCAGTGTCAGCCCGTGTATCTGCAGCACGGCCATGCTATTCTTGAAGCCTGCAACATGGAGTCGGTGTTGCGTTCAGCCATGGAAGCTGGTGTGACTTTGGCGGAGCTGTCGAAAATGGCAGGCAACAGCATGAACATTGCGGCAGTTGGCCAGATTCTGTTGTTTGCTCTGGCTGTTCACACGTGGTCCAAAGACAGTTCTTGTGAGAAGTAGGCTCAGCCATCGCCGGCCAGAGGTCAGGCGAGTTCGCACAGTTTGCTACAAAAGTCCGCGAGACGTGATAAACAAAACAAACCTTGCCTAGCGAAAACTTCATGCGTGTGCCGTGTGCAGCCTGGAGATGGTTCATTTTTGCGGCGTTGTTGCTTCTTGCTGTGTCGCTCTGTGAGTCTGTTCAAGACTTGTTGTGAGTCTCGGTGTTGGCCATAGGCCTGGCTTTTTGCTGCTACCTGCTGCCCAGCTACCAGCTACCCGGCTGTCNGTTGCTTCTTGCTGTGTCGCTCTGTGAGTCTGTTCAAGACTTGTTGTGAGTCTCGGTGTTGGCCATAGGCCTGGCTTTTTGCTGCTACCTGCTGCCCAGCTACCAGCTACCCGGCTGTCTGTCATGAGCAGTGTGCTGGATGGCGCCTTGGACCTGGGCCTCACCTCGGAGCTTCAAGCGGACGACGCACCTGCTGAAGAGCAGGAGATGGAAGAGGATGCGGAGTCCGNCCGGCTGTCTGTCATGAGCAGTGTGCTGGATGGCGCCTTGGACCTGGGCCTCACCTCGGAGCTTCAAGCGGACGACGCACCTGCTGAAGAGCAGGAGATGGAAGAGGATGCGGAGTCCGGTGAATCTTCGGCGACCTCGCGTAAGCAGCGAAGTGGCAAGGGAGGGCAGCGGCGGACATCCACGGGCAGCTCAGCCACTTCTGTGAAAGGCAAAGGGCGCGGGCTGGAGTCGAAGAAGGTGCAGGGTGTCAAGAAGCAATCGAAGACGCACTCTCGCCGCTGCAAAGGCTGCGGCCTGTGGTTCAGGGCGGACGATATGGGCAGCAGATCCCCGTATTGTGTCAAGGACAAAACCCGGGTGGACAACCTGACCCGCCTTGCCAAGCAGTTGGGAAGGTCCGCCTGGTTTGCTGCGATCAAGGCCGATGAAAGCAAGCTTCCCCACGCCCTTCGAACTTACCGGGAGCTCACCGGTGACGATGGTGAGGGTGCCAAGAAGAAGGCCGGGCCGGAGTCGAGTGTTCTCTTTGTAGTTGGGTGACAGGTGACAGGCACATAAACAATGATATGAGATGAGTGAGGCTTGAACACTCCACAGATTGTTTAGTTTTGTCGACGGAACAGCACCGTTAGCTTCTGCTGCAGATTCCGAAGAACGTCGTCTTCAATTCGATGGAGAGGTCAGTGGCCGGCAGCAGAGTTTCGCATGATTCTGACATGAAGATGATGGTTGAAGACGCTTACACAAAGTTCGTGACAGAAACCCTCACGGAGCAGGAGGGCCGCCTCACTGGTGCGCAAGCGGCTGCCCAGTGGTTTCTTGCTTGCGTGCAGATGCTGAGGGATGTTAAATCAAGTCTGCGGGAGTTGTTTAGTGCCGTTGTGGATCGATGTAGACAGACCAAGGGCGAAATGGAAGGCCATCATCAAGGAGGATCCCGACACCCAGGAAGTGATCTACGACAAGAAGGGCAAAGATGGTGCCCTAAGGGTCGCTGTTCCCGTGAATGACTGGGTCCGACTGTCGAACTTCACCGAGGACTCCAAGGAGTTTCAGCAGTTCCGTGCGGAGAAGAACTTGGATGCAGCTGCCCAGGAAGCCAGGCGGAAGGACATCGTCTCCAACCACAACAGTGAAGATGCTATGTGCAGAGCTTCGCAAATCGCTCGAAGCGGTGCTGGAGGCAACGGCTTCATCGGCCGGGCTTTTGACTTCGACTTCGAGGCCCTCGTGACGAGTGTGGCTGATGGAAGCGAGGAAAAGGATGAGGGTGACGAGGAAATTGAGCAGCCGGGGCCGGGCTCACAGCCAAGCAGCAATGGCAAAGGCGGCGGCACCGACAAGGACTCGGACATCACCTCCTCGAAGCCGAAGCAGGGTAAGAAGAGGGCGAAGGACGAGGCTGACGCACCGAAGCCGGCCAAGAAAAAACAGTGGGACAGGGAAACGGTGGTTGCCAGCCGCATCAGAAGTGAAAACACTGCGCTCTGTACGTTGGAGGTGCAATTGACGCAACGGCTGGGAGAATGCCGCGAGGCCCTAGCGACGCTGCAAAGCAAAGGTCAAGACTGCAGTGATGAAGCCAAAATCGAGAAAGTCACCCTCGAGAAGAGGACGGTGTTTCTGAGTGCGATCATGGAGACCACGGCGGGCCAACTCAAGGCGCTTATCGCTGAATACGACCGGCAGATCCAGGCGGCGGAGCAGAAGAATGTTGCAGCTGCGGCGGCGCCGACGGTGGTTACGAGTTGGGAAGCGCAGCTCGAGACTTCGCCTCCTTGCGAAAGCTTTCGACAACTGACCACTCTTGCATCCTGGAAGGACTCTGTGGAGAACTTGTGGAGTGCAACCTCAGCTGCGGATCTGAAAGAATTGGCCAAGACCAGATGCACCGAAAGGCGACCGATTCTAGAGCTTAGCCAAGCTTGCAAGACGGGAGTGAAGGAGCTGCAGAAGGCGATGGCGGCCTTTGATTCGAGAAGGAAACAGAAGGCCGAAGGCACGCGGCCGAGCACGAAAAGGGCTGCTGCCGGCGGCACCATCCTGTGGGAGACGGGCTTGGATGTGGCCAAGGCGGTTTCCGAGGTCACGTGCGCTGCTGATGAGGTGGGCCATGCCATGCTTGTAACCCTTAACCCTAGCTCTTGAAGGATGCTTGTTTCTGGGGGGGCCCCTTCCCGGACAGAGGGAGGGAGGGACGTGTTCTGATCAGGTGGACTTCTCCATGCCCATCCTCTTCAAGTTGGACAAGCCGCAGCTGAACACGTTGGCCACGGAAACTGTGCAGCAGAGATGTGTGAATGTGTAAGCGTAATCGTCTGCTCTGAAGTGTCGTGGGCATTGTGATGTGTAAAGTGTAAGGCTGGGAGCACTGAATGGTGAGCACAGTTGTCAGTCCTACAGAGTTTCCCCGTGATGTTTCTCTGTCTCAGGATTCCTTGAAAGCGGCGAGCGCCCAGTTTGCCACAGCCTTTGCAGCACATGCGAAGGCCCAGGACCGTGCCAACATCACGAAGGCCCCTGAAGCCCGACCAAAGGCGCGAGCGGCGTGCAAGATGCAAGCCGAAGCCGCTGCGGTATGGTCAAGCTGTCTGGGCTACCTGCCCAAGATGCTCGACAATGTGGAGGGTTGCGAGTGCGGCCCGTTCCATGTGGGCGTCCAGGGTGGAAATGTGGCAGCTGCCAGCGAGGGGGACTTCATGGCCAGCATCCGTGTGGCGACCCAGGGGAGCCGGACTGTCATTGCAATTCCTATGTCGCTGGCGTGTCATGTTTTCGGCAACCACGAGCCCACCGTTCTGTGGAGCAAGTTCATGAATGCCAGCGTGCAGGAGATCAACAAACTTGCCGAAGGTTGGCAGGATCGGCGGATGGTGGCAATCACACATGGAGTTGGGGATCTCTTGTACCTCCCTGCGGCTTGGATCTTTGCTGAGAAGATCACTGCCCAGACTGACATGCTGGGGATGCTTGGTCGAGGCCTTGTGTTGAAGGATCACCAGGCGATCACCGAAGTGGGCCTTGTTCTCAAGCTGCTGTCTGCTTCCAAGACGGCCGCAACAGAAGCAGTCAAGCCCAAGCTTGAGATGATGGAGCGCATGCTTTCTGATTACATCAAGATACAGCGTGAAGTGGCGGAGGCTCGGGAAAAGGCAGCGGCAGCGGCAGAGTCAGAGAACTCCGTGAAAACCGGCAACGGCGGCAACGGCATCGACGGCATCGTGTGCACCGGCACCGAAGACGAGTCCACAAAGGCTGCCGTTCCAGCCGCCCAGGCGCTCCCGCAAGGCCCCCAAGCTCTTCCGACGGATGCTGCGAACTCAGCCCCCGCCCCACCCTCGGAGCGGCAGCCGGAGCAGGTCATCGATGTCGAAAACGTAGGCGGTCCCAAAGAGCCCATCGAGATCAAGTGATTTTTGCAGTCATGTTTTCTCTTTAATCTTTCTGTTGCCCAAGACAGAGAGTCCACAATTGTTTGATGCGAGCGTTCTCATGTACCGGAGTGCTGAAGGGGGTCCGGAGTGAGTAGAACCTAGCCTCCCTAGCCTGTTTGTTTTCAGAAATCTATCTAGACGATCTGGTTCTCTTTAGTGCATTTTTGGGATGCATTCTAGTGCCGTTCTCCGAGTGAAGCTTTTGCAAACTGTTTACAGAAGCTGATCTTGCTAGGCTAGGCTGGGAGTCCCCGGACTTGTCTGTTGGATGGGCCAATGGGCAACAGCGTTCTGCACTCGAGGGCATGTCAACATGGTTTTGCCTTCAAAGCTTCATTTTCATGCCGCTTGCAGCTTCTGTCTGCTGCATACCCGTGACGGCTCCGACTGGATGTGAAAATCATCGTGGCTTCATGCAACCTTGCCACTTGCGACGTACTTCGCTGCTTGCTTCAGAGCTGCCTTCATTGTTTCAGGTTCCAGTTGCAAGCTGAGATGGGTACATGGGGTGAGTCGTTTGCATGTCGGGGCCATGACGGCTTCTCAGTGAGTGAATCGGGTTAAGACGTTTGCCCTTTGAAGGTGTGCCAATGTCGCGCGACTCGCGCGCGAGTCGCGCGCAACTGTCGCGCTACTGCAGAGCCATGGTCTCGCAGTCTCGCAAACGTATCCGTAGATTCTGCCGTAGATGGGTTTGAATAGCTGTCTAACTATCCAGTGGTTAGAGCACGGTTGAGAATGTGAGGTTAACCTCGTGGGTTCAGGATCCGCAAGATGGCTCATGCCGGTGGTTCCCGTAGTTGTTGGTTTCGCGGTTTTGACATAGTCGCTTTTAGGTTGAGAAGCAGTCAAGGTAATGTGTTAAGGATCTGCAGGAGCCGTGATTCCAGTTGCAAAGACAGACTCAGTGTTTCTCCTCGCCTTGCCGAGTCGCAACACATTGACCGCGAGATCGGTTTCCTGGTTACGGTTAGTTTTGATTTGTTTAAGTTCGGGGTTGATGGTTGCAGCCCGGGGCCCGAGGTGCACGTCGGGTCAAGCCGCAATGTTGCATCAAAATGCATTATAAAGCCTTTATTACTGTAGTGCTACAAAAATCGGTTTTCTGTCATGCCCCAATTCAACACACGGGAGCCCTGTGCAGCTCTTGCTTTCAGTACAGCTCTGTGCCGGGGCTGCGACGTGCCCCTGCAGTGTAATACCCTTCCAGCCGATAATATCCCTGACAACCCTAAGTCTTCAACTGCCAAGTGTCCTGCCGTTCGGCAGTGTGCAGCACTGAGTTGTTGCCTTGCCGTTTCCAGCGACGACAGTGCAGCTTCAAACAATAAAGCGCTTGTTGGCGATTCCTGGCGATTGCTGGCAATGGAAGGGCTCGAGCAGCACGACTAGCATGAGGTCGCGGTTTGCAGAGATTTTCTCCTCTGGCCGCAAATCAAGCCTTCTACATTGTTTCCGTTACTTTCTATTTCTGATTATCTCATAAACTCCATCTGTGCAGGCATGCATACATACTCTTTCATGGCTTTAACACTGTTGCACTGTGAGTCCTGTTTCGAAGTTTTCGACAGCACTCGTTTCTATTTTTTCGGAGTCCGCTCCTGAAGCCCTACCGGGCCCTACCGCCGAAAAGCTTGACCCGAAATTCATAAACCGCCTGCTTGGCCTTGGACTCCCGTATCCGGCAGCCCAGGATTGATAGGATTGTGAGCCCGTGCCTTTGTGTCGCAGTTCGTCGGTGCACAATGAGGTCAAACTGAGCTTGGAGAACAGATTGCTTGTGCAAGCTTGAGATCAAGGGTTCAGCGATAATCCCAAACGACTTTTGACAAAGCATGCTTCATTTTGCTTTAACAGCTCCGCTGGTCCGCCCCCGCTGAGGCCTGGAATGGTTGTTTTGGCTGACCCGGGCAATGTGGCAGACAATTTCAATGTATTTCGTTTCAAGCAGTTAGGTACTGATACCCGCGAGGCGATCGCAATGGGCAAGCGTGGCGGTTTTGCAGCTCCCATTGGCTCCCACGGGGCGCTGTCAGCATGAATCTACTAATCGTGTTCTCGCCACAGTTGTTTCCTGCTGCTTTCGTTTGTGCAGCCCACTAGCATCGTATTCGTTGTCCGAATTGATGGGCAGATGAGGAATCAAACAAACCTGTGGCGTGCAAGCCTCCAAACCCAACGCCCGTGCCCGAAACATATAAACTGTGACCGGGTTTCGCAGCATCTGGCCAGAAGACATGTTTCGAGTACCAGCCCCGGCCACCTCGGCTAAATCCCATCCTTACCCCGGAGGACGGTGAAGCTAGTANAAGTCATGTTCGAGCGGCCATGTTCAGGCGGCTCTGACCCTTTCACCTTGCTGCAGTGCTGGGGCACACTTTGTATTCTCTCTCAGCCCACACGTGCGGCTCAGATTTGGAGCTCTAGGACTATCGGCCGTTGGACTGCTCGGAATTGAAGACCACGTGCACCTGCACGGTGTCATCGCTGAAGCTGCGATCCAAGAGCTCATCCCAACTCCAGGCGTCCGTGATCACATCCCCGCCCAAAACCAGTTTTGTGGCATCCAGGCAGATCGGTCCAATGCGACTGCTGTCCAAGTCGTGAAGCAGGACTTCTCTGGGGCTGCGATGCTGTAGTATTTTTGCAGGCAAGGGCTTGTTGGTCTTCTGCCGTCTTTCACGTAGCTGGCGCAGGGAGAGAAATCGATCCGGGTTGTTTCCGTCGTGTAAAGTGGTCAGCCACGCTTCGCGGAACGACCCGCATTCAAGCTGGCAGCACGGGTAGGGCCTTGAGGCGTGAACTTCATCACCCTTCATATTCATGTACTTCACCGTCATGTTCGCCAGACGTTTGTTGTACGCATTCTGGATCTCCACTTCTTTGTCCCATGCTGCTCTCTCACGTGCATCTTCCTCGGCTTCGCGCTGCATCTCTCTTTCGACCCAGTCCCAGTCATCGAACCCGTCCTCACAGTCCGCCTGGTCGGCGTCGTGGATCGAGTGGTCTGTGCTCTGGAAGTCTTCGTCCATGTCGTCGGACATCATTGTCGCACCAGTCGACCTGAGAAGCACGGGCTGCGGCAACGCTGTCAAAGACCGCCTGCGACGACAATGGAGAAGGCTTCCATATCTGAGGCTTGCACCGGACCACGGGCGAGTGATATCTGTTGAAGCTAGTGGCAGTTTGAGGCTCGGTATGCTGTGGTGACGTCGTTGAAGGATGTGCTGCCACAGGATGCTGCGCTGTGCACTTTCACAAGGCTACCTGCTGGCAACGACTCCGAATCCAAGAACGGCTAGACACGCACGCTCGTTTTGGCCTTGTGCCAGAGCTCAACACGGTATCTGCAGGAATTGGGCCCTCATCGCCCATGTCCTCAGACGTGCCGACCTCTGCCACACGACTCGTTCTCCAAAAACTTCAAGACTCTATCGAAGACAGAGGCCGCCGCGACGAGGACGATTTTGTCGGGACACGCGTACTCACAGTCTCGACTTTGTGCGCCTGTCGCGCAATTTACTCCAAAGCATCGCGCTTTCTGCCACTTCCCTCTGCGGTGTTCTGAGTTGCAGACTCACCACACGGCCGTGTTAATTGAAGGCCACTACATTCGACATCCCCTTCCGCGGTCTNAATTTACTCCAAAGCATCGCGCTTTCTGCCACTTCCCTCTGCGGTGTTCTGAGTTGCAGACTCACCACACGGCCGTGTTAATTGAAGGCCACTACATTCGACATCCCCTTCCGCGGTCTTTCCAGTCGTGGACTTTCTGTGGCTCTGAACAAGGAATCGTCCAGCAAAGGCTTTGATGCTGCGCACTCTTTTGTCTCGCATCCACTGGCTCGCTGCTGAGATGAGACTTGAACTGCTGTAGGTGAAACGGCTGGCCTTGGACCTGGAGCCTGTAGCCTAGCCCACTACAGGAATCCACTCGGACTGAATCGGTAGGCCTGGAACCTGGTGCAAAGGTGCAACAGAAGGCCTGGAGCCTCAGGCCTCCAAACCCACGACACGGAAGGCCTGGACCCTAAAGTCTCTGTCTCACTGCAGATGTGACACGGAAGGTCTGGAGCTTGGAGAGGTTAAGTGAGACCGCTGCGAGCGGTGGACACGGCATCTTGCGAAGCTCCACCGATTTTGCACCTGCCGTCAGGCGTCCGATCACGGCTGGTGCTGTGACGTCACGTGCACAACGCTCGGGGTCTGTGCCTTGAAGTATTTCACGTAACCACAATGGGCGAATCTTCAGCGCGTGTGTTGTTGTGCCGAAAGCGTGGCCGATCCAAGCTTCGTCGTTGCTCCAGCCTGAGTTGCATGTCAGCTTCAGACTGTTGCAGGTGATATTGGGCTGCATGGAGCTTTCTGATTGCAGGCTCGTAATGTGGAGTCGAGCGGCTTGCTGAGCTCGTAGGCGTCGTCTCAGTATGACCTTCCATCGCTTCGTGGAAATCGAGGTGGCTGGTCTCTGCCCACTACGAGTTTACAAGGCCTTAATGTGACTGCTGTGGCAGGCGATGGCTCGAGCCTGTACTCTCTGACCTTGTGCATGTCATACAGATGTAGTTGTGATGCCGAGGCTTTCATGGTCTCCTGTATACGTGAAGCCGTGTGGGGTGGGGGCTGTCGCAGGTAGGATACCATGTGCTCTTCATATTGGACTGTAATTTGTCGCGTGTTCCTCCTGTTTAGGCTCACGAAATTATCGAGATGATGCAAGGACGACATCCAGGCTAGGCAAAGCTGTATAAAGCGACTCCTGCTTGTCTGCGATTGTCGAAAGACGGACACCGGAACATATTGCCAACGTCGCGCCTTTTGTCTCGCCGCCGCAGGTGCACTGTTGCAGGGTGAAACGGTGGCCGNCGAAACATATAAACTGTGACCGGGTTTCGCAGCATCTGGCCAGAAGACATGTTTCGAGTACCAGCCCCGGCCACCTCGGCTAAATCCCATCCTTACCCCGGAGGACGGTGAAGCTAGTATTGCCAAGCAGGTCGAGGCCAAGCTCCTTCGACTGGGAGTGCCTGGAGAGCCACCACAGAAGCGGCTGCGGCATTGATGTTTGGAGACTTGTCCGGAAGTTCCACACACAGGGAAAGAGGGATAGAGAGAGATAGACTTCGGCTTAAAGTGGGTGTGCACAAGCGCAGGGGGAAGGACCCCTCCCCTAAACCTGCTGAAAGAAAGAGACTTTGGCTTGGAAACTGATGCAACGAGCAAGCAACAGAATAATAATAGAAGAGAAGAGATGAGCAGAAGAGCAACAACAGCAACAACAGCAACAACACCGACAATAACAGCAATAACAATAACAAGAACAAGAACAAACACAATAACAAAACCAAGAACAACAGCAACAACAGCAACAACAGTAGCAACAACAACAACAACAACAACAACAGCAACAACAAAGCAACAAAAACGCAACAAAACAACAACAACAACAACAACAACAACAACAACAAAAACAACAACACCAACAACAACAACACCAACAACAACAACACCAACAATAACAACAACAGCAACAACAACAACAAGAACCACGACAACAACAACTGCAACAACAACAACAACAACAAAGCAACAACAACAACAACAACAACAAAGTAACAACAACAACAACAAAAACAAAAACAACAACAACAACACCACCACCAACAACAACACCAACGACAACAACAACAACAACAACAACAGTAACCACGACAACAACAACAACAGCAGCAACAACAGCAAGAGCAACACCACCACCACCACCACCACCAACAGCAGCAACAACACCAAAAACAACAACTCCAACAGCAACAACAACAACAACAAGAATAATAACATTAACAACAACAACATCAGCAACAGCAACAACAATATCCACGACAACAACAAAGCAACAACAGCAGCAACAACAACAGCAACATCAACGACAACAACAACAGCAGCAACAACTGCAACAGCAACAGCAGCAACAGCAACAACAACACCACCACCAACAACAACAACACCAGCAACAACAACAACAACAACAACAACAATAACCACGACAACAACAACAGCAACAACAACAGCAGCAGCAACAACAACGACAACAACAACAGCAACAGCAACAGCAGCAGCAGCAGCAGCAACAGCAACAGCAACAGCAACAGCAACAGCAACAGCAACAGCAACAGCAACAGCAACAGCAACAACAGCAACAACACCACTTACAACAACAACCACCGCCACAACAACAACAACAACGACAGCGGTTGTGGTCGACTTGCTCTGTGCCCCGCGATTCGTCAAGTACGTTCAACCTCAGACCCTGCTACGTTGAAACCCTTCTTTGCCGAACCCTTAACCGACTCGAGCCGAGGAAATGTCATCAAGTTGTGGACGTGACTGTGATTGAAGGGATAGTGGAGTCTCTGGGTTACGCCGATTCCGAGGACTGGACGTCTAAATCAATTCGATTCTTCCTTGCGTGAGCGGCAGTTTGATCCCGCCAAGTCTCACCAGTCTGCTCAATGCNAGAACCGGCATTACGGTGGCGAGAAACAAGAGCATCAGATGCATCAGGCCGGGAGCGGTCTCGGATTCATGGTTTGCAACCCGAAGCAATGCTGACCCCGACGCACGGTGAAGCTAGTACTTGGCAAATGGTTGCATTTCCAATGGCTGCATCATGGCCAAACATACTGCGGCCAAGTCAAGCTGCCGCACGCAGTCGTAAAATGTAAGCCCTAACGCAAACACATCTCGGCGCACGTCCATACTTCGGAGAGCCAGCTAAGCAAATTGCACTGTCAACAGGGATTGGAAGCGCGATCGCATCTCCGAAGTCGGCCAACTTGCACTGCGACTCAGGGCCGCGCAAGATGTTCTGAGGCTTGATGTCCCGATGTATGATGCCGTGCTTCGGCAAGTGCTGCAACGCACCAACCAGTTGCATCAAAGCATGTTCCAGCTCGCAGATGTTGAGGTCCCCACGATGGGCAAGAACCGCATCAAAGGGCTCTAAGCGCTCCAGCATGATGGCTGTCATGTGCACCGTCTGCACCAAACATCGCATTTCTACCACTGAAAGGTGGGACAGCCTGGCCAGAATCTGGGCTTCCATGGCCACTTCTTCCGGGTCACCCCGCTTCAGAGCCACAGCCTCGCCATGCCACGTAGCAGCAAGAACAGTTGCCGACGCACCAGCACCCAGCTTCCCCTTGACAACGAGTCCGTCAAAAGACTCCTGCGTGGGCACAATTGGAATTACATCGCGAGGACCTGGTAGCAAAAGCAAGTCATCGTTGCTACCCTCAGGCTGCGTTGTTAGCTTGATCTCTATCTGTTTCCTTTTCTTCCCGTCCACATCTCGAAGTGGTACGAAGATAAAGTCCATGGCGCATTGGCGTTGGAGTCGTCTGCGCTTCTCTTCTTCCAATGCTCCCAAGGCAGCACATGCGTCGCAACCCACTGGGAGGGATAGTGGAGTCTCTGGGTTACGCCGATTCCGAGGACTGGACGTCTAAATCAATTCGATTCTTCCTTGCGTGAGCGGCAGTTTGATCCCGCCAAGTCTCACCAGTCTGCTCAATGCNAGGGATAGTGGAGTCTCTGGGTTACGCCGATTCCGAGGACTGGACGTCTAAATCAATTCGATTCTTCCTTGCGTGAGCGGCAGTTTGATCCCGCCAAGTCTCACCAGTCTGCTCAATGCAGAGATACATGTCCTGCGCGTCAAGCAAGTGTGTTGCACGACACCTTTACTAAGGGCCTTACGGGCTGTCAACATGGCTCTGCTTCCCTCACCAGCACAGTAGGTGGCCCCGCGCTCTCTGCAAAAAAATTTTAACACACCCTTAACCCTAAACCCGAAACAACCACTCCGGGGTCTCAGTGCTTGAAGTAAGGATTCTGGCTTTGGGCTTAGGGCGTCGGAGTAAGATGCTCCAAGACGGAGCAGTCGCAACCAGGGAGCTCGATGCCTCCTTGGGGTTTGGCGNCTCCGGGGTCTCAGTGCTTGAAGTAAGGATTCTGGCTTTGGGCTTAGGGCGTCGGAGTAAGATGCTCCAAGACGGAGCAGTCGCAACCAGGGAGCTCGATGCCTCCTTGGGGTTTGGCGGTGAGGGAATATACCTTAAGTCATACTCTTTCCCGCCGTTAATCTAAGGTATATTCCTACGTGAATTGATATTTGGCTCTCTGAGTCTCAGCCAGGGAGCCCGATGCGCGATTTGAACGACGATTTACCTTGTAGATGCTCCAAGACGGAGCAGTCGCAACAGGGAGCTCAATACCCCCTTGGTGTTTGGGGTTCAGGGAATATACCTTAAGTCAAAGCAAACAGTATTTCTTCCGGCCTGTAATCTAAGGTATGTTCCTAAGTTAATGGGTATTTGGCTCTCCGAGTCTCAGACAGAGAGCCCGATGCGCGCTTTGAACGACGATTTACCTTCAGCGCTGTCGGTTAAGGGGTTTATGGTGCTGAGATTCAAAATCAATTTCATGTTCGGCGTTTAAGGGTCAAGATGTAAACTTCAAGTATTTCGGGCTTCCTCAACACACAAGTTGCTCCTGGTGTCAAAGCCAGGTGTTCTTTGCCGGCTTCGCCGCTGTGAAGGGCTTTCCCGGCGCAGAGAGCCTCCAGGCAGTGTGATCGGACTGTGGGTTTAGGGCTTTGGGGTTTTCAGGTTTAGGGTGTAAGGCTTTGGGGTTTCAGGTTTAATGTTTAAATCTTGCGATGAAGCTTGAGGGTGTGGATGGGATCCGGGTGGCGAGCATGCCTTGATCACGCTCTTCGGTTCCAACCCAGGGACACGCAGAGCTCAGAGAACTCAATGCCCTCTTAAACCACAACTCCCTTGCCAGGTGAATAGTGAGCCCATCATATACCCTGAGCCCTAGAAGCTTTTATCAACCTGCAGACCCTAAACCTTGCAACAGCCCTAAATTCCAAGCGACACCCAGTCTTCAACCACTGCTTTAATCTTTAATCATCCCATAGGCGTATCCCTAGCCCAAACCCTCTTAACAAAAGCCTGTTAACGCTTCTTCTTTGTGACCCCCGCTTGGAGGGTCCTGGGTAGTTACAAGTGGGGTTATAAGTGCCCCAATATGTGTTAGAACTATGGTTCCCCTAACTTACACCCCCCACCTATAACTACCCAGGAACCCTAAACCCTAAATCGCAAGCGAGTCGGCGCGTTCGGAGAAAGGGGGCGTCATCATAGTTGTAAAAAAGCAAACCCTAAACGCTAAACCCTAAAGCTATAACTACTGTACCCATGAACCTGAAAATTACCTATACTATTGTGGGGTGTTCCTTTTTGTAATTATAGTATAGCAGGCCCCAAAACCCTATTCTGATTATTAAGGCCCCTATATCGTAGAACCCTACTTTAGATCCCCGATAGACCCCTTTGAAGGAACCCTATTCTAATTAGGCCCCTACAGTAATGCTCTACCGGTAAAGTACGCAGGGTGAAGCCTTCGATTCCTTGGTTGAGAATGTCACTCAGACCGCCATGGAATCTCGGCCCTTTTTGTAGGGGTTTAGGATTATGAGGGTTTCGGGTTTAGGGTCTGGAGTTTAGGGTATGGTTTATGGTTTAGGGTTTAGGGTCTAGGGTTTAGTTAGGGTTTAGGGGTTCTAGGGCTCTTTCCCGGAGCTGGAAGCTGTTTGAACCAAATGATGAAGGTTCGCGTTCAAGCTTGTTGAGGTTTGTTACGTTTTATTGGGAGTTTGTTGGGGGTTCATAATGAATGAGGTCCACTCCTTCGCCCTAAACCCTAAACCCTAAACCCCTAAACCCTACACCCTAAACCCCTAAACCCTAAACCCTAAACCCCTAAACCCGCTTCACTTCGTGTTCAGGGCCTCGGGCTTGGGCTTGTCGGGTTTCTCGAGCTCGGTGCTTAGATGTTTTGCGGTTCAAGGTTCGGGGTCCTTCCTCGACGGGGAGGTGTGGCATGTGAGTTCAGGAGGCCTGAAAAGGTAGAAGTCCTGCGATATGTGTTTTCAATGAGGCGTTAACCTGTTTCATTCCATTAGTTATTCGGGTTCAAGGACGGTTGGTACAAGTAGCCCCTTGCGCTTCATGTTTCGGTATGCTTTGGTATACACCAAAGCCACTACCCCCTCTATTGAGTAAGGCTGCTACATTACGTCAGAACTCTGGAGGCTGGCCGGCTTTGGGGCTACAAAAAGAACCTGATTACGAAACCGTGGCTTGTGATTAGGGTTCTATATATGGAACCCAATATATCGGGGTTGTAGGGCCAGGGTTTCGTAATCAGGTTCTTCCATTAGTCTTGACATATCTTTCCAAGAGGGCCCGTATGTACCACGAATATGGAACTAGGTACCCCGAAACCACCTTTTTGGGGCCTAACTCCGTAATGGTAGTATCTTCGGACCCAATGCGCTTCGTAAACCTCTAGACCCCTAGGCCATTGAACCGCAAGTGCTAGGCCCCTAAACCCTTAGATGCCACAAATCCGAAAAATCGAATCTCTAAGCCCTGAATCCCAATCCCCTAAGCCTCTGAATCTTAAAGGCCTCCAACTTCGGTCTCAGTTTTAGCCCGGATAAGCCCTGCAGGTTGTGCTCTTTAGGAGCACTGGTCAACATATCAGAGGTTTCGCGAGTCGGCGAGTATCAACAAGTGATAAAGCCATGCTCCTCGTCTTCAGCTTTCTTCCTGAACCCTTCAAGATACGGGCAACCATAATTGCAAGTGAAAGGCTGGACATGGCTGGACCAAGGAACCCCAACAAGGAATGGTGTGTTCTTTCCTTTAAGGGCCTCGAACAAAACACACACATCGCAACACACATCTTCATCTTCCAGAGGAACGCAGCTGGCTGTCGCAAGCTCAGGCAAGAGACCTGGGGGCTGTAATGACGTGATCTCGATAGTGATCATGAAAAATTGGTTTCGGGGTTGAGGCCAACTATCTCTATAGCATGATACTGTTGATCATAAAAATTGATCAATACATCACGCTCTCCAGAGTTTAGGGTACTTGAGAAGACTGAAGGCATTGTTGGTGTTTTTGAGCATGGCAATGGCTCTAGAAATTGGCTTGGCCCGGCTAATGCTCTGCTTGCAGTTCAGGTTTGGAGGCCGTTCGCGTGTACGGTTCGGTTTTCGGGCAGTTTAGTTTAGCAATGAGGGCTTATGGTGAAGTGTACGGTCTTGATGCAGTTGCCTGTTTCCCTACTCTGGGGGCCAAGCCTACGTATACTGCGAAGACTTGTGTTGAGGGGGTTTCGAGACATTAGTCGATTGATTCTGGTGTGGCATTTTGGGGTTTTCAGAGGCCACAGTTTGTTCTTTCGGCTCTAGACATCAGATTTTTCCTCTACCTCGGGGCACGCCCTCAACTCCCCATCCATAATCCCGACATCCTCAAGCCCAACCCGAGACATAAGCACCATCAAGTCTAAATCCCCAAACATGCAAGGCCTGTGCCGAGTCTTGCTGCTCAAGGCCCTGCACCCGACTTAAAGGATCATGGGACTTAGCAACTAGGGGTCTAATTCGGATAACTATACTTTTGCCTACTTATAATCCTGATAACCGTACTCACTAAGTCCCTGATCCTCCAAGTACACCCGAAGACCCGCTGAATCCCAAGCCCTGAAGTCTACGCCTTAAAGCCCTCGAACCCCTAACACCCGGAATCCTTGGACCCAAAGTTCTTGACCCCTAAACCATACTTAAAGGATCATGCGACTTAGTAACTAGGGTTATAATTAGGGTAACTATACTTACAACTACTTATAACCCCAATTAAGGTACTTATAACCTTACTTACTAAGTCCCATGATCCTCCNAAAGGATCATGCGACTTAGTAACTAGGGTTATAATTAGGGTAACTATACTTACAACTACTTATAACCCCAATTAAGGTACTTATAACCTTACTTACTAAGTCCCATGATCCTCCAAGTACCCCCCCCCCTCCCTCCCCTGCCCTCCCCCCTCAAAGAAGCAACTAAACCCTGAACCCAAAACAGGACTATCTTGGCAAGTGGGTGAACATGGATCCAACGGAGATGAGGTTGGAAGCCAAGGCCCAGTTAGGTTCCGTTGAAGTAGAGCAGCTGACCTTTCAGGTTAGGTTCCAGGTAGCCTTTAGCCTTTTTCGGAGGTGTTATGATTCCTACATAATCCCAACCGTCAGCCTTTAGTTCCCTTAGGATACTGGACCAGTATCCTTTATGAAAGAAATTATACCTAACGTTCGGGGTGTTTGTAAGTAGGGTTTCCGCATGTTGAGGAAAACGGTGTAGCTCCCGGAGTTGAGGGCACAACATCTCAGCGCAAGGATTCAGCACTTGGGATTTGGGGGTGGTTTGCTTTCGGGAGTTCTTCATAGTTCGGGCTTTTTAGGGGTTCTTGGGTGGCCCTGACGATACCCAGACCTTCCAATATCTCTGAATTATATTATATTCGGCATGCTACTAGAGTTGATGGTCTATTTCCTTAATCTTGGGATATTGCAAGGTCTGGTGGGTAAGTGCTTTGGCTTTGGAGTCTGGGGTAGGCCCGAAACCCGGAACTCCAAAGGCCCCAAGCCGCAGGCCATGGGGATTCCAAGATGCGACGCTCATCCCAAACCGACACCTCTCTTCCCTGGACCCGCAGGCTCTTACAACACTTCATGGCACTATAACGAGCACAACAGGACCAGGCCCCACGGCCCTTTCCGAGCCGAACCCTAAACCCTATAAACCCTAGACACCCCAAACCCTGTTCACCTAACACCAAAAGGGAGATCGCCAGGTACTGCCTGCCGCCATGGCCTCCTGTGCTGTCTCCAGCGCTGGCTTCCTCGTGCTGCTGGTGCCTGGAGATGGGTGCAAAACGAGGGATTTCTCTTAAACAGGGTTGTATTGTGTACGGTCTGATGACGGTGTTGTAGGTTTTCTTAAAGGTTTTTGTTGTGTACGGTGTTGTAAGGGTGTTATAAGGATGTTCCTCAGGCTTTGAGGGTTCGAGGGTTCGAGGGTCGTTAAGGGACGCGGGTTAACAAGGACTGTGGCTTAGGGGTTTAGGGTTAGGGCTTAGGGTTTAGGGGTTTAGGGTTTAGGGGCACGTATGTAGTCAGGATTTAGGGTTTTTTGTGCTTCTTGCAGCGCAGAGGCTTGAAGATCTACTCAGGGACTCCAAGATCCTTTCATGAATTTGCCAGTCTTCAGGTCTCGCGGGGATTTGAAGGCGGGTTCGTGTGTTGATCCTCGAGATGGGGGCCGGTCGGAAGCATAGGGCTCAGGCCCTGATTTTGGGTCTGTTGTGAAGGGTTTAGGCTTTATAGGATATTAAGCCTTTCTCGGGGTTTATCCGGTTCATGTAGGAACTGTCCAGTTTTTCGCCTGCAAGGATGAGGTGAGGTCGGTGCAGGGGAAGAGTTTTGGGCTTACAGGGTCTGGGTTTAGGGTTTAGGGTTCGTATGGGCGGTGATCCTCTGTTGGCTGACGGCTGATGTTTAATCGGATTCGGATTGAGTCAGGAAAAGAGCGACCATTCTGATTCTTGCAGCAAGTAGCAGGGGCCTTTGAACCCGCCCTTTTCTTCACAACCAAGCTAAGTGGCCAAGACCCCAAGCCCAACCCTTCAGGAAAGGAGACCGGAAACGACAAACTCTGCAGGTGCGGTGGCTGAAGAGACGCTGCCTCAACAAAGATTACGCTAATCGCAAGCTTCTTGAGCCTCCCCAGGCCCAGTCTCAATGTTGACAGCATCCGTAATGTTCAGGGTTCGGTGGCGACCTGTGGCTCTGATATCCACAGCATTCCTCACTAAACCCTGTAAGCCCTAAACAGTACGCCTCAAACCCCACAAAATCCTTAACGCTTCGAAACCCCGCAGCTTGACCCGAAACTAGCGCTTGGGCAGGCAACGTTCCCTGTGCCCGCTGTGGTCTACGCCGTGGCTTTGGGGGGGCCTCTTGGCTGTCGCTGCTTGGGGCTGATATGGGGGCCTAAATAATTACCAATACTATTTTGGGGTTCCTTCTTATAATTATAGTATCATGCGCCCCAAAGCCCTATTCTAATTATTAAGGCCCCTATATTAGGACTTGCGGGCTGCGTGTTCGAGACTAGAGCCTCAATATTCTCAAAGAGACTCTTTCCCAAGAGGCCCGGAGCAGCTGTTGGTGTTGGTGCAGCGGCACTTGCTGGCTTGCAGCCTTTCGGAGTAGAGGCAAGGGGCGGCACTTGGTGCTGCAATAAAGCCTAGACCCTAACCCAACCGACAGTCCTCCACGAAGTCATGACTTTGCGGCCGTAAAACCCTACAAGTTGTAAGCTCAAAAAATGATTATATACTTTAATCCTCAAGCAGCAAACGTGTCTGGACCACAGTGTACGAGTGCCGTGATACCCAATTTCGCGCAGGGCCCCTAAACCCTAAAGCCTTCCGGGATTTGTAGGCTTGCGATCGACACCTCTGGAGCTTGTGAGGCTCAGGTCTTGGCAAGCGTGCTATAGGCGTACTCGCCGGCTTTCAGCGCATGTCATGTGAACGAAGCCCCAAACAGGGCTTGTACATGGTTGTGCCCTCGCACAATCCAGAGAGTCATCTCCGGGCAGCTTGATGACGCGGTTTGGAATCATTGCGCTTTCGAGCACGGGGAGATTTTGCCATTCAAAGTTCATGAAGCTGGCGGAAGCTTGGGATGATGCTTGTGGGGTAACCTCAGGGATGCACGCCAGCCTGACATGATCTGGGGTTTTGTGCTACAAGGAACATGCTTTTTGGTGGATTAGTGTTACGGTTCCTGTAGGTTGCTTTTATTGGAATCTCCAACATCGTTGTTGCTTACCATCTACATAAGCGGAAGTGCTTTAGGACACAGTGCCGAAACATGTGTAGGGCTACAGGACCTTGGGTGTTGGCTGTGAGGGACGTGTTTTCGTGTTATGCTATCGTTTAGACTATTTGGCATAGCTCAAGATTTGGAGCTCATTCTTCAAGTTTAGGTTTATACTATAGGGGCCTTAAGAATTACCAATACCATTTTGGGGGTTCCTTATTACAATTATAGTATAGTGGGCCCTGAAACCTTATTCTAATTATTCAGGCCCCTATATTAGGGGTTGAGGCTTCGGGTCTAGGATAGACCCTGGAGGCGCATCTCGGTTGGCCTTTCGTGGGTGTGGGAGACTTGTCTGCATTCGCTCGACAATTCAAGCTGCTGGGAATAGGGTATGTCGGCTAAATAGTCCAAAGGGCGTCTGAGTGATAATCCAAAAAGTGTCTGAGTGTATGTGTGCTACAGACATTCAGACAACATAGGGCTTCGGCAAATGGAATTTTTCAATGCAGTCTCCTCCGTTTCAGCTTTCAATTGGAACAGTGGACGGTTGTAAACAGACGACGCGGGGGATCTTCTGTCGGTTTTGAAACTGTTGCGTTTGGCTGCTACAAATTAGAGGCCTAGGGGTCGTTGAGCGAAGCTACGGCTTTAGCACACCCGCTTGGACCATTTTGAGTTTTTCAGCAGCAACAAAGCAGCTTATAATGCTGCGCACGAAAGCATCTTGCTATGAATTCTTTTTTTTGGGGCAGGCTGTGCCACAACGGCGAGCCGAGCAGCGCAAGTTTTGTCTGTGTCAACAGGTTGTGAAGCTAGGGTTCACACTTGTCAGAATAGGAACGAATAATTAGGATTCAACCCCGCCGAGGTGAAAACCAAAAGTGTCTCAAGACCGCCGGACCTCCACTGTTGGACCCTGGAACTCCACACACAGCCTAGTCACCAACGGCTCCGGCCTCCAAACTTCGAAGAGCTCTGCAGCTCTGCGTCAAAGGATTGATTTGCTTCGTTGGGTCAATGTGCGCGTGGTCCAGACGCCCGGCTGCAGAAGGTTCAGTAAACTTGACTGCATGCACAACGGCAACCGCCTTGAAATTCTGCTGCTTTTCGCTCTTCTTGTTTGGATTAGGATTCGTTTAGTATTCGCAGAGCCAGCTACCCCAAAGCCCCAAGCCAAATTGAGGAATTCCTCAGCCTTGGATTTCGGGGTTTTGGTGCCAAAGCTCAGGCTTGAAGGGGACGGCTCCACATTCAGCGTTACTATATAGGGGCCTAAATAATTACCAACATAATTGTGGGGGTTCCTGATTATAATCATAGCATCATGGGCCCCGAAAACCCTATTCTAATTATTTCTTAAGCATTTGCATTGCCAATCCCCGAGATTTGTAAGCTTCACACGTCGAGACCTTGATGGCCTACACCTTCAGTGCTGCATGAAGGCGAGTGATAACATTGACATTTTCCACCAAGCCCAGAAGCCTCAACCGTACAGAGTATTCAACGCCTCCTCACTCCTAAATCCTCAACCCCTATAAACCCTAAACCCTAAACCCTAAACCCTAAGCCCTAAACCCTAAGCCCTAAACCCTAAACATGGCTCAACCCTAACCCGAAGCCCAACCCCAAAGATGACGAAGCCAGGACTTCGCTTGGCGATTTCGGTGATCCGCTGCACTGCAGCCTTCCTCCGCGCCAGGTGCTTGCTAAAAGGATCATGGGACTTAGTACTTAGTAAGGGTTATGATTAGGGTAACTATACTTATATTATATCTGCTTATAACCCCAAATAAGGTACTTATAACCTTACTTACTAAGTCCCATGACGCCCCCAAGTTGACCCTAAACCCTAAACCCTTTCGATCCCTTTCAGGAGACCTTAAAGGAGCCCTTTACTTATGATCCTCCAAGTGTCGGATTCGACGGTTTGGGGGTTTCGGGCTTTCGAGTCAGGAGCACCTGTATTTAGGCCCTGAACTACGTGCTGGAGGGGCCTTATAGTTATTACAGTAGGGTTCCTTTTATAGGGTCCTTTAAATGGATCTATTATGGATCTGTAGCAGGGTTCTATGATATAGGGGCCTTACAGTTATTACCTATACTGTTCTGGGGGGGGTTCTCATTAGTTGTTGTATAATGGGCCCCAAAACCCTATTCTAATGATTAAGAACAGTTTATTATGGACATCGTCTGCGGGTACCCTCCAAACGGAATCATGTTGTGCGTCCTTTTGCTCGGTTTTTTTTCCGACTCAACAGGCTTTCGGAGCCCGATGGTTTCTGTTTGTTTAGTGCTTGAAGCTGCGTTTCAAGGAGTCGGTGGTGTAGGCTTTGGAGATCTGGCCTGATTACGGAGAGTGGCGGGTTTGGGCGTTGACTTTTTAACCTCGTGGGTGTGTATCTCTTTCTGCATGCAGCTATGAGGAATCTGTTGAGTTCTGCGGCTAGGTCGCTTTAGGTGTTTGTGGTTCCCTCAAGGGGCTTTGAGTTCTTACTAACCAGCCACCGGCACTGCTTTGATCCTGTAGCCTGAATGCCAAAGCTCCCATGGCATGGTCAGGGCAGAGGGCAGAAAGGTCGTAAGATTCAAGTGCTTTTGAAGCGTCGAAGTGGCTCCGACTCAACCGTAGACCCCTCAACGTTGTATCGCCGACAGGCCAGCGGTTGGCCTTCTTCCCGCGCTCTTCGCCATGGTGCATGTGGTAGGCAGCGAGGGAATCGCTTGCTGCGGTTGGCGATTGAAACATTCGAGTTGCCCTTTCACTGGCAACTTTGAAGTTTGTAGAAAGCCACTGTCCGAGGGCTCGATGGGGACAGTATGTCCGTGAACGAAGAGGCCTAAGCCCAGAATCCCTTCAAAGCCGAACACGACATCCAGGCGTCTCTGAGACCATTGCGAACACAGACATAGATTGCAAAGGAATCAAGAACTCGTGCAAAATCGTGAATCAACATCTTCGTAGCCAAAACCCAGAACCCATCATCTTCGTACTCACGGCCCCAAGCCGGAGAGCCCGAAATTTCGCACAGGCGTCGGCCTCTGGTTAGCGGCTGTACTTGGAGTACGTCACCTGAGCTGCACTGTATGTAGCCTCTTTCCTAAGAGCATTCAGCCTTCTTCCGTCACCCTGTATTATAGAATATATTGAATTATCGAACCCTTTAAGATCCCGCTTTAAGGAACCAATGTCTCAGTGGTTCGTGTGCAAATGGCGTGGACGTGTGGGTCTACCGGGGTCCTGGTTTGAGATTCGGGCTTCGTGGGTTTCCGTGCAGAACTACCAGGCACCGCAGATCATCTGAAGGATCGACAGGCTGCGAAGTCTTTGTTCTTTGTGCTCGGTTTTTTAAGTTTAGGGAATTCGTTGAATGAAGTCGGATCTTGACTTGATAGGTTTTTGTGAAGCTTTAAAAGTTGAAACTCCGAAATCCTGAGCTGTGCTTGGGGTTAAGACGAGCCAATGGGACTAGGCATGTTTGTTGGGTTCAGAACCCAGTCAGTTGGCATACGACGAGACCAAGTGCCTTTAAGCACAATGTACACTCATGAACCGCATGTCGCCCGAATGCAAGAACAGGTTGGTTTTGTTGTTTGTTGCTTGTGGTTTGGGCTGGATGTTTGTGCCCCCGAACTACGTACTAGACTACAGTGACTTCAGTGACTGCAGTTGTTGTTCTGCTAGATCTACCGGTTTCTCTTGCCAAGTCCTGCACTAGAGTTTCTGCAGCCTAATCCGTGAAGGTATAGGGTTTCTACGGATGCGTCGAGAAATATTCCTTGCATTGTATCAGGGGTCCTAGGATCTCTGAATATGCGGGGTCAGGGTCGGGAAGCAGTAATGTAAGGGTGGGAACAGGCAGTATTCCTATCCTCCTCCTATTCCGGAAAAACGAGAATATACCCCAAAACCCTAAACCCCATTAAAGTCTAACGCCTGCTACGTTAGGCACCGTGATCGAACAAGACCTTACCTTGGACTGGCGATCGCAGTTCAACGTCGTGTGTGCGCTTCTTGGCCGCTAACCTTCGCCTTCGATTTAGGAGTTGGGGTTTAGGGTCTTAGGGTTCAGGGGTTTCGCGTTTAGGGTTCAGGTTGAAGGTTTTGAGGATAGAGGTTAGGGTTTTGGAAGCCTCATCACGGCTTGTACGCAGCCCCCGACAAGAGGTTCCTCGAACTCAGTCCTCCAGAGGCATAGCACAGATCAAGCCTTTCCAAGACGACCGAGCAGAGTATACAGTATACTACGGTATATTTTATAGCATATGATATATAGTAGTCGGTTATAGCATATTACCTCCTGGGCTTGAAGGTTCAGGGATAAGAGTTCTACGCTTTGCAGTTTGGGCTTGTTCAGGAGGTTCTCATACTCAAGGCTTCTCTGCCCTCTTGAATGTAAACTTCGGGGAATGTTCGGGCCTTCGTTGCAATTCTATCCCAGGGAAGTACTGCAGATATTGAGACACTTTTTCGTGATTGCTGCACAAGGGCAGACTCTGTAAACAAAAATGTGCACAAAAGCCCTAGCAGCTGCAGCCACCCAACCAAACAACCAACCAAGCGACCGACCGATCGACTAACCGACCAACCGAGCAACCGACCAACACACCAACCGACCAACACAATAGCCGACCAGCCTACCAACCAAACAAACAATCAAGACAGACAGACAGACAGACAGAGAGACAGACATACGGACGAACGGACGAACGGACGGACGGACAGACAGACAGACAGACGAAGACCCAAAGACACACAGAGACACATATACACACACACAGAGACAGACGCAGACACAGAGACACACACACACAGAGAGACACAGACGCGGACACAGACACAAACACACGCAAACAGACGCACAACAACAGACGCACACACCCACACCCAAACAAATCAACCATCCTCAACCCGCAAACCTTGAACCATAAACTTTAAACACCAAGGGCGCGAGTTTGAGGTTGGGCGGGGGCTTCATCTGTGGATTTGGGGCTCCGGGTTCTAAACCGCCCTTGTCAACCAGTAGCTTCCTTGGTCCCAGGCTATTGCTCTGCTTTCTTTGGGGCAGCGCCTTCGTCACAGGTCCCTGATTCCATACACCGTCAGTTTGGGGGATGGGGTTTGATGGAAAGGTTTTGGGCTCCAAACCCTGAACTCGTCGAGATTTCAGTGTGCTGCCGCCTTCTCCATACCTTTTCATGTCGGGACGAACATAGCTGGAGGTCGGCTGCGCCTACACCCTAAACCTAGGCCGTTTAAGTTTAAGCCATCCATTTTAGGACTCCGATGGGTGTCCGTTGCCTTGGGATTCGACGCTTCAGGCCGTTGGCCTGTAGGGATAGCCTTGGGGGAGTAAGGTAGGAGTCCTGAGCTTGAAAAAGCCGAGGCCACTAAGTTTGGGCTCTTGCATTGATGTGGGCTTGAGGCTGTATTTAAGGTCTATGTACGTCCGTGTCTCTTCCGAAATTAGTCGCGACCCTACACCGTGAACTCCAAAGTCTGCGTGAACCTATGTCGAATGAAACATCGGCACAATACCAGGCTGACTGACTACACTATACCATACGATCCTGAACCCTAAACCCCTAAACCCCTAAAGCCTAAAGCCTAAACCCCCAGTCCCTAAATCCATTCTTGGGTATGCCCGAGATCTCGGAACCGGAAACCAGGACTCTCCACCTTTGTTGTCGCTCACGTCGCCAGCCGCTGGTATGCGAGAGGCAAGCAGAACCGCTGCAGGTGTCGCTTTAGGGTTTTAGGGTTTAGGGTTTAGATTGGAAAAGAGTGGGAGAGTCTTATCGATCCTATGTTTCGGGGACTACATGGAAAAAGTTTACAATAAGGAACAGCAAAAGATTTGTGTCACAACTCTTTGCAAGGTGCCCAAGGATGGCTCACATCGTAGCAATCTCGAGGGGGGTGGCAAGGGTAGAGCTCCAAGTCCAGTTTTAAGCTTTGCGAAACCTTGGCAGCCAATATGGCAATTTCTGCGGCTGGGGACAGCCCAGTGCAAAGTGCACAGAGGCCCCATTCTCGATCGAACAAGAGCTTTATCACCATATGGGAGTTTCCGAAATAGGGGACCCTAATATAGTACCCTAAATGGTAGGATCCTTATGAAAGGGAACCCCAAATAAGGTACCCCTAATTTCGGAAACTCCCATATGTCAACCCCAAATAAGGTACCCCTAATTTCGGAAACTCCCATATGTCCCCTGCCATAAACCCGAAGCTCGCGCGCAGAACCCAACACCTCCAGACCCGAAATCAATCCTCAGTTTAAAACCTCTCCAGGCCCTAAACCCTAAACCCTAAAACCCTAAAGCCTTGAACCCTATAAACCCTAAAACCCTAAAGCCTTAAAGCCTATAAACCCTAAAACCTTCAAGGCCTGGAGCCCGAAAGCCATAGACCCTGAACCGCTTGCGAGGCCCACTGGCTAGCAGCGAGTCGCCAGTCCAGGCACTGCTGGTTGGGCTGCGCTACCACGCAGGACCTACCATTTGGGGTTTACGGTCTTGGAAGGCCTTTCTGCTCGCGAGCTCAGGGAGTTTGAATTCAGAAATTGCGGATCTGGCGCTTGGTTTGGGGTTTTGTGATTTGGGGTTGAGGGCTTCTGAGGCTTACTGCAGGGTTGTTGGTTTCGTTCTTAAGGGTGCTTTGCAGCATCATTCGCGTTGTTTGGGGCATGGATCTTAGAACTTGCTGTGGAGGCTTTGTGATAGGGTCGCTGGTCAGAGGAAGGTGGCTTTGAACCCAGTGCCTTGCAGTGATCCCGGCTGACAAGAAGGACATGCCAGTGTTTTCAGGGCTTGGGGCAGAGAGCTCTGCATCTTTCAACGTAGTTATCCCCAGTGTTTCAGGGAGACGAGGAAGCCTCGTACTACCCATGAGACATCCTGGTTGTAAAATATTTCAGGACAGTATAGTATAGTCTGCTATGGGTATATTATGGCGGATGAAAGTATATTAAAGTGTGAACTGGTGGACGCCCACAGAAAGCTTTATGAAAGCTTTATCGGTTCCCCTTTAACTCGTGCGTGAGAGCCCTCTTCTTCGGAGGCAGCATAGCTCTTGGATCTTTGTTGCTGGATACTTGGCTGCAAGAAGCCCCGCATCGAACCACTGGGTTGCCCCATCTTCCATTCCGAGCCATGAACGGAAAACTAAATTAATGTAGTGCTGGGAGTAGGTGAGATTACTATCCGCTTGCAGTTCAGCATAACTCCCCGACTTGTTTTCGGTGTGGGAGCTTCAGGCGGCGTGACGTTGTGCCGCGTCCCTTACATGGGCTGTCTCGATCCTTTCGAACGGAAGCCTAAACCCTGAACTGTAGTCCATGGTTAAGGTCCCTGAAACCCTAAACCCTAAACCCCTAAACCCTAAACTCTGGCTCTTGTAATCCGATGGTTAGGGCCCCCTGATCACAGCATACGGCATCGATCTCGATCTCGCAAAGTCTCTGCTACGAAAAACACGGTGCAGACCCTGGGAAGCCCTAAACCCTACGCCCCGAACCGTAATTTAAACCCTACCTATCTATATATATATATATATAGATATATGTACATATATATAATATTATATATATGTATGTGTATATATATGTGTATATATATATATATAGATAGACCTGGCCTAGACCCGAAGCCCTGAACCTTTACCCGTGATAGCAGATACGGAAGGAACCCTTGCAGCAACAAGCCTGGGCTCCTAAACCTTACATGCCGAACCGTGACTGGGAGTTTCCGAAAATAGGGGACCCTAACATAGTACCCTAAATAGTAGGATCCTTATCATAAGGACCCAAAATAAGGTACCCCNNCCCCCCGAAATTCGGAAACTCTCACCCAAACCCTATTATAGGGGCCTAAATACTTGGAGGATCCTGGGACTTAGTAAGGTTCCTTTAAGGGCTCCTTGAAGGGATCTCTAAGGTTCCTTAAAGGGATCTATAGGGTTTAGGGTTCTACTTGGGGGGTTCCTTATTATGACTATAGCATAGTGGGCCCCGAAACCCCATTCTAATGATCAACGCTCCTATGTTACCCCCTAAACCGGCGTCGGCTTCTGCAAAGGCCTTCGTGCGTTTGTTGAACATCTTGCTCTGGTGGGCCGAAAAGGCCCCAGCACACTTCTTTAGGATTCTATGTGGGAGTTTCCGAAAATAGAGGACCCTCATATAATACCCTAAATAGTAGGATCCTTGTTATAGGGACACCAAAATAGCGTATCCCTAATTTTTGGAAACTCCCATATGGAGTTTCTACTGGGGTTATTGTAAGGTGTTTAGGATTATATACGGGGTTTCTACTGTAAGGTGTTTAGGATTCTATGCGGGGCTTTTTACTAGGGTCAGTATCAGGTTTACTTCACGGGGGCGCTGCAAGCGTCACTCTCGCTCTAGGTGTTGGGAAGTTTGCACAGAGGTGAGCTCTTGTACCAGTATGGCCATTCCCGAGCAAACCCCGAGATGTCTCCCGAAGTAAGTAAACCTGGTTCGATCATTGATGTAACACCAGGCGGTGGAAAAAATCAAGCAAGCCTTGCCTGAAGACCCCGAGCCGTGCTGCCTATATAGCGATGCCCCCAAAGCTTCGCATCTGAGGCGCAGAAATTCCACACAGTCCCAAACCAACAGTTAGACTGCAGCCTGAAGCCCAGTTCCCGAGACCCTAAACCTTCCATCAACTCGGTATTTAAGCCAAAAAGCCTACTTTCTAGCCTACACAGCTATCGAGATGACCAATGCCAGGAACAGAAACTTGCAAATTTCACAGGCTTCGAAGTTGGAAGCCCCCCCCCCCAAGGCTTAAGTCCTAAACTCTAAACCTAGAAACCAGAGCCACCCCCTACACCCAAAAATCCTAAACCCTAAAACCCTGAAACCCTAAACCCTAAACCCTAAACCCAAAACCCCCAAACCCTAAACCCCCTTCGTTAAGGGGGGAGCCCTGCAAAGGCGCAGGACGAGGTCGTCCAGCAGGCCGTTCCGGGTGGACCGAGGCGTCGGCAAAGGCCTGCTGCGCTGATGTAGGGGTTTAGGATTTTAGGATTTTAGGGTTTAGGGTTGTAAAATATTTTACAATGGTATCCCAAAGGGTCCAAGTAATGGTATAATCTATACTTTTGGTGCCCAAATACCTACTAAGTACCCACTAAAATGGTACTTAGACTCTTTGGGTCAATATAGTTGTTTCGGGGTTTCCGCCGACTGGCCTTCAAGGCGGTTGCTGTACAGGTACCGTCGTGCCAAAGTATACACGGCATGGGTATGAAGACCTTAAACCATGTTGGTACCTTTAGGACCTTATAGTACTCGCATAAACCCTGCAGGGGACCGTTGGGGTTGAACCAGCTGTAGCTTCGGGATTTGGTTTTGAGGCGTCAGCAACTCTGCAAGTGCCTTGCTAGCTCCAGGCTCCAGGGTTTAGGGCTTGGTGCTTCTGGAGTCTAGGGTCTAGAGTTTGGAGTTTAGGGTTTCGGAGTTTAGGGGTTTAGGGTTTAGGGCTTAAGTGGGTAGGAGTTCCAGAGTTCTAGGGGGAGGACATGGCAGGTATTTCCTGGTTTCATACAACGTGTCCCAGATGGTGTCTCGCGGTTACAGTAGCTCTACGCACACTTTCATTCAGCGATCGAAGCTGATGAATCGAAATCCATCAAAACCAGGCCAGTTTAGGGTTTGGGGTTTAGGGGTTGGAGGATTTTGAGTGCCCTCACAATTGGCGGGGTTGATCTGCCCTTTTGAATGGGAACGGGTGCGACAGCTGGCCTATCAGCATCGGTCCTTGGCAGCAAGGATTACTTACCCGGGGTGGGGTATAGAATGGCTTAGATTTCTGACCTCGCAGATATCTACGGTGCAGGAGCTCTGGCATTCTTGAACTTCCATTGCGTTTTGCTGCCTGTTTCGCTTTTTTCACGGTTTAGGTTCTGCTTAGGTGCAACTGCATAAAGTAGATGCCTAGGACAGGAATGAGGACTGCGGCTAGCTAGCCAGGACGGCTTCGGAACTTTGGGCTGTTAGAAGGTTGTTTAAGGATTGATGTGATCGAGCTTTGTTAGACAACCACGGAACCATGCCGCCCACGAGAACCCTAAACCCCACAACAAATCCTCAATCCCTGGAGCCATTGGCTGAGAGGCCGTGTGAGGGCGGTCACTGACCCGGGTCGGTTGTGTGGGTGGGTAATGTGGATGAGTCGGTCGCTGTGGCTGTGGCAGAGAAGGTGGGTGTCGGTGTGCATGTGAGTGTGGGTTTGGCGGCAAAGCCTGAGGCTCAAGGATAGTCCTTGATCCTCATTGCTTCGTTACTACTTTGCTTGATGTAAAGGTTGATTTTGTTGCCAGGCATCGGCTGGACCATCCGCGTTTCGCTTCGAATAATCAGAAGTTCGCTGTTTGCCTGACAGCCAGGCCGCTTTCTTATCCAGACGCCTGTTTTGTGGCAGCCTCAAATTGAGTATGAAGAGGAGAAAACAAAGAGACGACTAGCTGCAGCCGGGGCAAGTCCGAAGTGGGCAGCCCGCTCCTGGGCAAGATAAGGCAATTTTCAGGCTTGTACAGGTTTGCTTGGAATACGTGCTTTCGAGTCAACTCATCTTCTACCCTGCAGCCTAAAGCCCGGACAAAGAACCATAGTCTTGGCTTGCTCATGGCAAGTTCCACACGGAACCAATCAAGCCACTGGCCGACCGACCAACCGAGCGACCAACCGAGCGACCAGCCGAGCGACCAACCGACCGACCGACCAACCAACCAACTAACCGCAACTCACAAATCAAGCAAACCACCAAACCACCACCCGACCACCCGACCGCCCGACCCACACGCCCGAGCCGCCCGAACTGGCCGATGCGCCCGCCCGGCCGGTATGAAGAGTCGCCCTTACGTGGTCCTTCTTCATCAAGAGCCACTAGCCTTTCCTAGAAGATTCTTCGCCGGCCACTAGCCCTTCCTAGAAGAGGCTTCGCCGACTTCGCCCTTACGTAGTCCTTCTTTATGAAGAGCAACTAGCCTCGTTTGGAGGAGTCCTCGCTCTACGTAGTCCTTCTTTATGAAGAGCCACTAGAGACCCTCCTAGAAGAGTCCTCGCCCTTAAGTGGCCTTCTTTATGAAGAGCCACTAGCCCGTTTTAGAAGAGTCCTCGCCCTTGAGTGGTCCTTCTTTATGCAGAGCCACTGGCCCCTCCTAGAAGACTCTTCGCCCTTGCGTGGTCCTTCTTTATGGAGGGAATTAAATGCTGACACAGCAGTATTTGTGCGCGAAAGTGTGTGTTTTTAGCGACTCTAGGTTCCTGTTTGGCAGCTTTCATGGCGGAGCAGGCCTATGTGATTGACTCCGACGTCGAGGATGCTTGTGGGGAAACCGGCGACTACTGGAACGCCGAGACTCATCTGCTAACGCAAAGCCATCTTGCATGCGCGCGAGCTCCTCTTCCCACGGCAGCACCGAAGTCCATTTTCGTTGCACGATTGAGAAGGACAGTGCCTTGGAAACGCTGAAGTTGTTGTGCGCTCAACCGGAATCTCCTGCCAAGCACGAGTGCCTGATGGACTTGCATCTCGAACACTCAGCCCAGAGCCGTGAGTTTAGCCAACTGCTGGGCCCCCTTTACGCCTTCGTCTGTTTGGAACAGGAAGGCGTGGTCGCAGGTAGGCGTCGTGGCAAGCAGCATCTCATCGAATTTCTCAATGGCGACCTGGTCGCCTGGATCAATGCCGCCGGCACGCGTGAGCGCTTCCGCGTGCTTGGAGTCAGTCTGGTATGTCTCATGCACTGATGGAGGTAGTGCCATCTCTCCCAGAAAGCGCTCCTCAGCGTCTCCAACTTGTGCATGCCAATTGATGTAGTGATAGGGATACCGACACAGAGAAAACGATACTGATACCAAGTTCGACAAAGTTTGATATATACACATACACAGAGACAGAGACCAGCGACAGAAAGGGAACATTAGTTTTGCTGTTACAGGGCCCTAGCTTAGTTCGGGCTTGGTCGGTTGTTCATGTAAAGTGGGTTGAAGCTGTAACGTACACATTTGAAGTGCTAGCCATTTCAACCATACAACCCAGACCCCGCAAAAGAGTTTCTTACGCCCGATTCCGTAGGCCCGCAGCCAATGTGCATGTGTGGGAAGGCCACCGAGCTGTATGCGATCATTCCGAAACTTCGCCGCCGAGATCCTGGAGGTTGGGCTTTGCATTAGTGACTAGTAGAGCTTCTAGGGCTGAGAGTTTAGGGTTTGGGTCTAGGAATCAATGCTTGGGAACGAAGGTTCATGGTTTCGCAATATGAAACTTCAGGCGTTTGCCATTTTCGGATCTGGGGCACCTAAGCCCTAAGCTAGCGTCCTTGGCCTAGGGTTCATGCGGCTTGACATTCCAACTTCAGACTTGGCGTGTTGGGGTTTAGAGCGTGGGGTTCGGCGGGCGGCGCTGCGGTGCTGGGCTGGGGCGGGGCTGCAGTGAAAGCTGAGGCTGGATTCTGATGGCGACGTGTGAACAGATGGGATCAAACTCATTCAGCCTGTGGTGAGGCCATTGAGCCACTGCGTGCAAATTTCTTTTCAGAAATCAGCCGGGCAAGCTCGATTTCGGATCCGAGGAAAAGCAACCACGGGTTTTGCACCGGAAGGCACGTCGTCTAACTGAAACATTTCAAGGCCGATTCAGGGTCCACTACGTAATTTGGTCTAAGTGCTGGTTTGTGTCAGCCTGCCCGCTCGGACGAGAACGGATATGAACCATGGACACAAAGCCTCGAACCCCAAACACCAGTTCCTAATCCCTAAAATCAAAACAATCACTAAACCCCAGCCCGTCAGGCCATGTCTCGTCGGAACCCATCGAAACCTGTGGGGGGTCATGTCTGAAACCAAGTCTTGGGATACTGAACCCCAAATCGGCGGATGAACGCTCGACGTCGAGATGCCAACCCGTCAAGACTCGTCACCGGCCCGGAAACAGTCGGCGTCGAGACCCCGTCAACATGCCTGGGATTCCGGGAAATCGTCGAGGACCAGTCGGGATTTGTCGGGGACTTGCCGGGGATGCCGGGGACCCGTCGCGGCTCGTCGGGGACCCGTCGGAGCACCCGTGCACATAAAGCCTAGGTCTGATACCTTATCCTCTGGTCACCGCGACCCGAGTCAAACAGGCAGCCCAACCAAAATGAAGTGTGCAGGGAAATGGTTAAACGGATGGTACATCTTGCAGGCTTAGATCGCCTTTTCGTGATATAGCCTTTCCCGACTCAATCCCTATGAAAATCTTTTTAAGAACTGCTATAGGAAGCTCCCTAAACCATAAACCCTAAACCAGCATGGGAGGCCGTGGCCACTTGGGCCTCAAAGCAGGCCTTCGTGCAAGTTGCCATCAGCCGCCCGGCTTGATGAGACGGTGTCGGATTAATATACATAGGGGCCTTGTAATGATTAGCTATAGGGTTCCTTGAAGGGGTCCTTTAAAGGGGTCTTTAGGGGATCGAGAGTAGGGTTCGATGACACGGGGGCCTTAGGATGACTGGCTATACTATTTTGGGGGTTCCATTTATAAGTATAGTATAATGGAGCCCAAGACCCCATTCTAATTCTTAAGACCCCTGTGTTACCCGACTGTTGTTGCAAACAGCAGGATCCCTTCTATGAGCCCTGATTAATAGGGCGCTGATGCTAAAGAACGCTGGAGAATCCTGGAGAACGTTCGTGTGTGAAGCGAAGCCATGGAAGGTATGCACAGCAAGTACAGTTTATTGGTTGTTCTGAAACAACAGCAAAAATGTTTTTTAGCTCGAAGCCCCGGTGCTGCTAAGAGTTTGTTGTGTTTTTGAATGTGAGATCCGGTGATTCCAGTTTTTGACCTGTGGCATGCGGGGTGTTAGTTGAACTAGGGAAACACTTAGATCTTAGTTGAAACGACTCATACCACACCCCGAAACACCCAACACCCTGAAACCCGAAATCCTGAGGCTCTCCAGACCCAGCTAATCTTAGCCTAAACCCAGTGAAAGGGATTCAATCCAGGCGGCTGCGGCTTCGTGCCTGGTGCCACCAAGGCACAGGGCCTTGTTTAGGGTTTCGGGCTTACAGGGCTTATGGTTTAGGGTCTACGATTACGGCTTGGGCTTCGAGTTGTCCTGCTCTTTTGCGTTTTTTTGGGGCACTGAGGTTGCAAGGTCTCGGGTCGCAGAGGCGCCCATGTGATCTACACTACACCTCAGTCCTGAGTCCCAGAACCCTCAGATTTTCAACCCTTATAGTAAACCCCATAAAGTTGGAAACCGGATTAAGGCCAAATAGTGCTGGGATTACCTATACATTACTCTTAAGGATTGAGGCTATGGGGTTTCCAACTTTTGGGCTTCTACTATAAGCGCGTACACCGTACGCTCCAAGCAGACGCCCTGGCTGCATTGGGTTCCGCGACGTCTGGCTGTTTAGGGTTCAGAGTTTTGGGTTTGGGATTTAGTGTAATTAAAGGTGATAGCACCAAAGCGTGCAAAGAGGGTATAGCCCCTGGAGTCGTAGGTTTGGGTATAGGGTTTCGGAATGGCTCTGAATCGAAAGCGATTTTTCAGATTTGCACACCTCTGAGACTTCAACAGTTCAGAACAAAAGTTGTAGGGGTGGGAATAATTAGTAATATTATCCCCCTAGAATCCGTGCATAAGTATAGACTATCGTATAATATACTTTGAGGGTCTATTCTGATTATTGAGTTTGCCCCTATATCAAAATACTGTCTAGTGGATCGCTGCACGAAAGCTCCTTTTCATGATGGACTTCAGCACCGACCGTCCGGATGCCTCGGGTAGAGCCCGAAACGGGCCCCAAACTGTCGCCACAACATACGTGGCGTCTGTTCCAAAAGTGTCGGTTTCAGGGTTTAGGGTTTAGGGCAGTTTAGGGTTTTAGGGATTCAGGGCTTTAAGATTTTGGGATTTCCTGCCAAACCTTGAACCGTGGGAGCTCCTCTGTGCCTCACCAGGCAGCGAGGCTCTCTGCCTCTGCCCCACTCGGCTTCCTCGTGGTAGAGGCACGTTTGGGGCTTCGCCAAGGGCCCCCCAGGGCTTGAGATGTTGAAAATACGTGGTAGGTGTTAAATATGAGTGATATTGTGGTTATTTCTACTTGTTTCTGCTCTCATTATGCTTATTTTCATGTTTGCCCTTCTTGATTCTTAGTCGCTAGTCTTACCCTGATTTTAACTTGGAAGACTTTGTGTTACGCGGTCCTGGCCTCTCTGCTTTTACTTCAGGCATGGGTTCGGATCAATTAAGGGTCCTTAAGGGACAACCCTGATTTTCCGAATCCTGAACCCTGCATCCAACGCCTCCCCTGCAGGGCCTGGCGAATGCCTTCCACCGTACCTTGGCAGAATTTCATCAGCGGAAGGCTCCGACTATTTGGGCCACAGAGCCCTGAGGGCAACACTATATTATACTAGGTATTTCCCTTACAACTACAAACAGTTTTGGGGACAGTTGAAATCGGCACCTAGTAAAGGGCAAAAACCAGGCACATGTCTTGCGGACGTGAGACACCACAAAACCTGAGAAAGGGCTCTTGTGAAAACAGGCGAAAGATTCAAAACACTACTGTGGGAAAGGACACCATGCACCGTGCACCCTAAACCCTAAACCCTAAAACGCCAAAAATATTGGACATCCCTCTGCCGTATCATAGGCCAGCTTCTCCTTGCCGTGCTGACCATGCGGCAGGGACTTGCGATGTGCTGCGATACAGCTTCATACCCTCCGTGCTCAAACCCATCTCTCTTTCCTTTCCGCCTGTTTGGCCACTTGGAACAGAAATTCCTGGGACATCTCACCGCAACATCAGCCCCAAAGACCGCCGAACGGCAGGAATTTGGTTTGCTGTTAGGGAACTTAGTTTTGCTTTTAGTAACTTAATTGAAGTTCCTTATCAGCAACCCAGGAATTTGTGAGCTCTTTCTCATCGGCTTAGCAGTGGTCATCGCTTCGGCCTGGGGCGTCGTGGCTGGCATTGGAGCTCCTGGCTTTGAGGGGGGCCTAGGACCTAGGGCATCGTGAGAAGCCTCATGGTCAAATGCTATATGGGAGTTTCCGAAAATTAGGGGTACCTTACTTTGGACTTTGGGGTCCTTATGATAAGGATCCTACTAAATAGGGTACTATATTAGTGTGCCCTATTTTGGGAAACCCCCATATGGGGCAGGGTCCCTACCCTCAGGGGTAACAGGGCCTCTTCAGAAGAGGGCATAGGATGGCCAGGGGCCTATTTTGGATCACAACTCCGCCCCGTGAAGCCTCTACATCCGTGAGCACCAAACCCGAGCTTTAAGCCTTAATCCCCCTAAGCCACAAGAAGCGCAAAGCCTGAAAGCACCTACTGTAACCGTTGTACAATCCTTAAACTGTTTAAACCCCAAACCCTCAGCCCTAAACCCTAAACACTGCAAGCCCTGAACCCTACAAACCCTACAAACCCTAAACCTTAAATCGTAAAAAACCCGAAGAGGTTTCAACGCACCTCCGAGGTTGCGAGGGCTTCAAGGAACTGTTGCCGCCCGCGGCCGCCGCCTGGCTGGCTGCCGAGTCCTTGCTCCACCCCTACAGTGCCTCTGGCTTCATATATAGGGGCCGTAATAATTAGAATCGGCGTATACTAGAATTACATTAAGGAACCCTAAACCCGAGAGCGCCTCGGGCTTTAAGGCTTTTGGGTTCAGGGCTTCTCCGGCTTCGGAGCATGAAGGGGTCTACAAAGATCCAGACGGGTTCCACGAGCGTCTAGGCTAGGGTTGCTTTGGGGTATATTTCGGGTCTAAGGTTATTTCAGGTTTAGGGTAGGTACCCTGGAATCGTCCCGGCTGGTTCCGGCTGGGCTTCAGGGCTTCCAGGGTGTAGAATCCCTCGGGGTGCAGGATGTGTTTGTTGGGAGTTTCGGGTTTCAGGTTTTTGGTTTCGGTATTTGCGGTCTTTCGGTGTCTTTTGAGCCTCGGGCTCTAGGACTAGAGGTTATAACATGTAGGACTTTGCGGCAGTGTAGGGAAAGGCGGAGAAGGGCTCGATCCGGGTTCCCTGCTTCAGACCGGGGGTCGAGGGTTCCTTTGGGCTCCAAGCTGCAGGGCCTAGGCTTGAAAGTCCCGGGCCTCGGGGGGACAAAAACCTTGGGCCTTTATTGGGGCTCCTTATGTGAATCCGACTATTTTGGGGTTATAGGCCCAGGGTTTCTTAATCAGGTTCCTACATTATACGGTTTCGATTTCGGGTTTTAGAGACGTGTCTGGCATGGTGTGACAGAGACCCAAAGCCTGGCTGTCCGGCTTGATAAAGCGCGGCCCACAAGCGCGAGCAGCCGCCCCAAAGCCAGCCGACAACTGCGAGCCGAGAAGCGCCAAAAAGCCACTAAACGCAGGCACTGGCATGACGAGTACTCCTGAATCTGACCCTGGATGCTCACCATCAAAGTGGCCCCGCACCGAACTAATTCCTCAACTACCCACGCTCGCATTCCACAGCAAAAGAGCCGGTAAGCTGCGGTAAGCTGTAAAAATCCTGGAAGGCGTGGCCACGACGACCATCCTCCACTGCATCTTGATGGACACCCATACAAAGCAGGACCCGTTCCGCGTGTAGGGTTAGACCCTAAACCCTAAACCCATCAGGATCCCTTGGGCTCGGGTTTTGGGTGTAGGGTTGATCGGGTTTTGAATGGTTTAGATCCACATGGCAGCGATTGGAACCCCAACCCCTCCGAGCATGCAATTTTTGTGGTTCATGGACGTCATGCTTGGGATGCTTGGTTCATTAATTAGTTTCTGTTGAGTAGCATGTTGGACATTCAAGGCTCAGGACCTAGCCCTAAGGGTCCATGTACCCAAATAGTATATACTTTGGGCCCAATGTACCTATACGGAGTACTTCAAGCCCAAAGTATATACTATTTGTGTACATGGTAGCTTCGAGGCCTGGGGCGTTCCGGGCCAGTCAGGTCATCAAACCTTAGGAGATCTTAAGAGTGTCACTCCTAACCCTAAGGCCCCAAAAGCCCAAAGCCTTTGCAGAGTCTCTGTTTTCGGCTTTTAAACGAATTGAACTAAAGGCCGAGCCAAGCCTCAGGGTTTAGGGCTAGGGTTGGGTTGCCGCACCTTTACTGGTCCATTCTTCTTACAATATTCTCCCTTACATTCCCTCGCAGTCCAGCATGCTTCAGGAGCTCAGCCTTTCGAAGCGTTACGGTCGTCGCTTCCCATTAACGCCTGAACACTAAGGTTCATGCAGAGCTGTAAGGTTTTAGGTGTTTGAGGGTTCTGTGTTGTAGGGCGTTACGGTGTAGCGGTCAAGGGTTCAAGCCTTAGGGGGCGGGGAAGCCTTCTTTATCTTTGCTCCAAAGCCTAAAGCCCAAGCCTAAACCTGTACGCTGTTAAAGGGAGCCCTGGGACCGATCCCCTGGAGAAAGCGCATATGATTTATCCTCCCACGGTTTCCCAGCGAACGAAAAGGAACTCCCCTGTGAATCCAACTGGCGCAAACTTCACCCTGAGACCCTAAACCCCTAAACCCTAAACCCTTATCGTCTTAAATAGCTCGAGATCCGAAGCCGTCTGGAAGCAGACGATAGCAAACCGAAAGCACTAAAAGAAAAGTCCCAAACTCCTGAACTTTAATCCCGATGCGATAAAACCCTCACGCCCGCAAGAAACAAAACAGCCTACACTCCAAAACACACTAAAACCTAACCCTCACTGCTTTACAACCCATGATACAGCAAAGGTTCCCTTGTAGCAACCCTTCCAGAACCGTATGGTAACCCTTGTAATTAGAGTATTTATATATTAGCCTTCTAGAACCCATAGAGTACCCGCAAAAAATAAAACCTGATAGGGAAGCCTTACACCTCAAACCCTAAACCCGATAGTAAAGCCTGACAATATTTGTTTAGCACTAGTAACCTTTATATCGCAAGAATGAACCCTGACAAAGAAGCCTTACACCCTAAAACCCTAAACCCTCAAGCCACCCCCCAAGCGAGGAGAATGACCGGGCTCCGTCCGAAGCTAGCAGCCTTAGAGCTGTCATGGAGCAGTGGGACCGGGAGGAGGCCGCTTTGGGGGCTACAGGGGTCTTGGGATTTTGGGTTGTGGGTTTGGGGATTTCAGTTTTTATCTGTTTCGGGTTTCTGGGTGTAGGGAATCTTATAATCAGAAAATAGTTGTATTCTTGTAGGCTTACTCCTTTACAAATTTCCTAATCTAGAATCCACCAGTCCCTTCTCTACAATTCGCTCTTCGTGGCAGCCGAAATCAACTCACCAGCCCTCATTAGCCGTTTCCTTGAGTTCAGTTCGGTTCGTTTCGTGCTTTCTCTGCGTTCCACTTCACTACATTTACAAACGAACCAAATAAGGAGTAGGTTCTATAGGGTTGGAGTAGGGCTTATATAGATAGTAGGGGTTATATAGGATAGGGTTTAGACCAGGGGTCAGGTCAGTCGGGTTCAGGGTTTCCATCGGGACCCTCCAAGGTGCTTGTATGGTCCTTCATAACAGCCCTAATGTAGTTATTGAGGCCCCCCCTACACGAGTTTTGTTGCGCAGGGTTTAGGGTGTAAGGTGTCAGTGGTTTAGGGTTTCAGGTGGCGGGGTTGAGGGCCGGCTAGCCGCGAATGTTGAGCACGCAAGGACATGTTCATGCTGCTCCTAAGATTACCGAGTCTGCCCTAAACCCTGAACCAGAAGACCAGGGGGGCGATCCTAAGTCCTAAGCCTTCCATCCCTTGAATGTCGATCTCAGAGGGAAGAAACCTAAGCTTCTATCCCAGAGTCAACATAATATAGGGGCCTTAGCAATTACACTAGGATTTTGGGATATATATATATATATACTGTACTGATAGTAAGGAACCCCCAAAACAATATTCGTACTTATTGAGGACCCTATTTTGTACGAACCAAGAGGGTCTATATACACTACCCCTTGTGGAATGAGGTCCCCCAAAACCATGATCAGAATGGTCTTTTAGGGCCTAACTCCATCATAGTAGTATCTTACTTTGGGCCCTCTGGGGAAGATATACTAGCATTTGCGGAAGGCTTTGTATATAGTGACGAATTCCATCATAGACTTGTCATCCTGACATACTCGCAAGCGCTACGCTCAGGACGATGGCTCCTTCGCGCAGCATTATGCGTGAAGCCGGTGATTGAAGGGCTTCATCCCGATATTTTTTTAACTCTTCTCAGGCGGTTGAACTCCGACTCCGGCCCCTTTGATCAAAAGGCTTTCGAGGTCGAAGTTATCGAAGTCAATCTTTCGGCTTCGAATTTCCTGAGGCATCGGTTTAGAGTTGCGGCGGAGGTTGGGTTCTGCAGGATGTGAGGAGTTTAGGGACATGACACGCAGACCCTGCGGATGCAGATCGATTTCTGGTAGGATCGTTTGTGCAGCATGAGAAAAGGTGTGGCTCCAGGTACTGTGACTCCGTCAGAATGGCCTGATCCCTAAACCTTAATTTCTTAGGGCTTTGGGTTTAGGATTGACAGGGTGTTACGGTTTCGGGGTTGGATTCGAGACGATTAGGGTTGTTTATGATTTGTGAAACGGGTAGTCTAGGAATTCTGGGAACGGCAGTGTTGGCAGTGCGCGCTGCCCTTACCGTGATTCAGGAGATGATCAAACTTACAGTGTCAGTGAGCATGAGGCCGCAACGTTGGTTGTTCGACCCCAGAACTCGGACTCCCATGCGAGTAGATCCGAATTCCGGTGCCGATATTGGTGTCGAACTTTCGATAGTACATGACATATGTTAGTATTCCATAGTATAGAGACGCCTTAATAAGCCCTAACCGCACTTTGTTGTCCTCTGGGAAACTGCGGCGCTCCAGCCCAGTAAAGAGTCAGCTCAGAGCTTCGAGGTTCACCCAGGACCCCCCAAATGTAATAGAGCCCTGATGGTCCGAAGTTGAGGACTTGTAGGGTAGAATGGAGCACAGAGCCCCTACAATGTAATAGAGCCCTTATGGTCCTAAGTGGAGGTTATTGAGGGCGGAATGGAGCCCTTAGGACCTTCATCGTGCATATAATTGCTTTGGGTCTAATTGAGCTCCTATATTCCTTCATAGTGGGTATTTAGGGCATACTGGAGGCACCCTAGACCCTAGACCCTAGACCCGAAACCCTAAAGCCCTAAACCCTGGACCCTTTTTAACCCCTAAGCCCTAAACTCTAAAACCCTAAAACCCTAAACCCTGGACCCGTTTAAACCCTCAGCCCTAAACCCTAAAACCCTAAACCCTGGACCCTTTTAAACCCTAAACCCTAAAGCCTAAACCCTGAACCGTAGATGCACGGCCGCAAGCATAGGTCAGAGCTTTGGGATCCCTGAGCTTAACCAGGCCAAACTTGAAAACCCGAGGGCTCAGAGATCCCAAGTAGGATCTTTCTAGTATGTGTATGTTCTATTCTAGTATATCACATATTATCCTGTAGTATATTATGCTCTAGTAAATGATTGTTATATTTATGGGATAGTATAGTATCCGAACAGTTCAACGTGGCCAGAAAGTGAGGTGCTGACATGGTTTTTCGAGAGTCATGGGGTCCTTAACACTTAACAGAAGGAGCCGACCACCTACTGTAGGGCTTATCTTAGGTCCCCGTATGTTCTACCACTGCCATGTCTGTGAGATTGGGAGGGGTTCCAGGGCTGAAGTTTCGACTGGGTTCAGCTCGGGTAAGCGGTTATGGCTTTACACACCTTCAAGCCAGGTGATGTGAATGAGAACGGCCGCCAGAGCTCTGCAGGTGCGTGCCCTCCTCTTCCGGGATCTGTTGACAGATCCTAGTGTTGCAGGTTCCCGTAGTAAGGATGTAGTAAGCTTAGCTCGTGTTGAATGACGAGTTCTGGGCTTGTACCGGGTCAGAGCCGGTTGAATGCCACTCGACAGTGCTGTGGCTTTGAGCCCTTAATATAGGGGCCTTAGTAGTTACCTATACTAATTTGGGGGGTTCCTTATTATGTTTTGGGGGTTCCTTGATATTTTTGTTATAGTATAATGGGCCCAAAACCCTCTTCTAAGTATTAAGGCCCTTATATTCGGCCATGAGCCTATAAGATCGCTTTGAGCCTTTACCTGCGAACTTCGTGTGGAGTTGGCATCTAGGTCTAGGTGACCTCTGAGTGCAAGGATTCAGCCCCAGGCTTTTCTGAAGGATCGATGTTTTCCGTTTAGGGTTTAGGGTTTAGGGTTTAGGGGTTTAGGGTTTAGGGTTTTGGGTTGCTTGCGCGAGGAGCTTAGGTTGAGTTAATCATCAGTTTATCAGCATTATCACCACGGAAGCCTGTCCTCCTTACAGTACCTATCTGCCTGTCTATCTATCTATCCACATCATGCAATGTATGTATGTGTATAAATACATAGAAACACATATGTACATATGTGTATATATATATATGTATATTTCTATAAGTCGTAGCCCCGTGTCCATCTTGGACCCCAGTTGTGAGACGCAAAGCTGTGTCTGCTTCGCTCAGTGGCCCGGTGGTTTCAAGGTGCCTTCCTTGCTTGAAAACCCAAAGGTAACTTTTCAATTGTTCTGGGGTATTGCAAAGGGTCTCTAGAAGGCTGAACAAGTTCTTATAAGTCGTAGGAGTAGAGTGGGTAAACTTGAACCGTTTTGGGGCTGTCAGAATTCGTAAACAACCTTAAATCAAAGGTTATTCTTTAGTCCCCCTATGCCCTATGATATTGGACACGTAGGACATGGACATCTTAAATCTTCAAAAATCCCTCGCAATGGTGATACCGAAGAGTCTGTCTGTCAGGACGACTTCCGTTGCACACTCGAGACGTATAGTGAGGGAGCACAGCTTCGTACTATTGGAGTCTAAATAGTCAGGAATAGCTTGACAGTATGCCCCAAACCCGAGTCGGACAATGGTTTAGGCCCCTATGTGGCATTAGAGTTCACACTTGGACTAAAGCCTTGCAAGCACGATCCGGACGTCCGCCTCCCGCACCCTCCTGTGCCGAAGCGCTGGCACTCGCTGACCCCTCGAGCTTCGGTTGCAACTTCCAAGCCCTAATGTAGGAACCTGATTAAGAAACCCTGGTCCCCTTTGACCCCAAATATGAGCATCCATATAGAAAAACCTAACAGAGACCCAGGGTTTCCGTGAGTTTTGACGCCTAGGATTTGAGGTTGAGGGTTCCAGGGAGGTTTCGGGGTTTCCAAGTTTAGATCGAAAGCTGCTGTCTTTCGGGGATCTGCTGCACACTGTACTTCGTGCGAGAATCCGTTAGTTGTCGATGTGAGTCTAGAATCTAGACGCGACTGTCTGAAGCAATCCAAAGGCAAGCCGGTTGTCCATGGCCAATGGCCAAGTGAAGTCACGCCAGATAGAAATGTATGTTTGATGGCTGCAAACTCACCGGAGCCTCTACACGCATCCACGCATCCACCAATCCATCATTCCATCCATCCAGCCAGCCATCCATCCATCCATCCATCCATCCATCCATGCATGCATGCATGCATGCATGCATCCATCCATCCATCCATCCATGCATCCATCCATCCATCCGTTCATGTCATTTCATTTCATGTTCATTTCATTTCATGTTCATTTCATTTCGTTCCATTTCATTCTCATGTCATTTTCATGTCATGTTCATTCCATTTCATTTCGTTTCATTCAGTCATTCAATGATTTATCCAATCATTCACTCAGTCATTCACTCTTTCATTCAGCCATTATTTTCCAGCCTCAATCATTCAATCAATCATTCACTGACGCACGCACGCACGCACGCACGCTTGCATGCACGCACTCAGGCACTCAGACACTCAGGCACTCGGGCATTCACTCACTCACTCACTCACTAGAACAATCATTCGATCAATCGATCAATCCATCAATCATTCATTGAACCAACCAATCGACCAACCAATCAACCAATCAACCGAGCAATCAACCAAGGAATCAAGCAATCAACCAATGACTTATTCATTCAGTCGGATCAACCAACGCTCCAACCATGCATTCACTCATTCATTCATATGTGTATATATATATGCATCTGTTTTCCCATATATACACACATATATATATATAGAGAGAGAGAGAGAGGGACTGCCTGAAAGTAGGTGACATGGCATTGTGCTACAATGTATCATATTGTAGCCTTGTACATGTATGTACATGTCGACTTCGCATATCGGATGGAAGCAAAAGGACCCTGTGGGTCTTTCGCAACCAAGGCATAGGATGAGCAGTGGAGCAGAGGCCCACCTGGGGGTTGAAGCTGGTAAGGTCTGGGGTCGAAGGCTTCAGGGGATAGAAATCAGTTATAGCAGTGATAATCATAATATAGATATTCTCATAGCAATAGCAACAATGCTACAAAGAAACAATAGGAATCACAATGAAGTTAAACCTAGGCATCAAAGACACAACACTAAACATATGATAACAATATTCCAGTGTTTCAGGTTAAGGTGTTCGTTCTACAGGGCTGCACAGCGGCTTGTTGAAGGGTTTTTAAAGGTTGTTTGCAAAAGCCTTTATGCCCCCAGCAGTCTTTGCTGGATCCCTAAATCCATGAGAACCAGAGGTCTACATAAAGCGCACAGAGCCTAGTGAACATGAAGACGGCACCGAGCCCTGTGGCCACCAGCCTGGGGTTTTTGCTTTAGGGTGCAGGGCTGTAGGTGTACTACGAGTATTATTCCTTAGGGGTCCTTGTTGTATCTACACGATAAGCTACCCCAAAACCCTGTTCTAATCTGTTTCCGGGAATTAGGGGTACCTGATTTTGGGGTCCTTACAATAAGGATCCTACTATTCAGGGTGCTATATTAGGGTCCCCTGTTTGCGACAACTCCCCTTTTCGAGTTTACGGAGAGGATCCAACTGAGCGACTGAGAGCCCTGGCGGCCGCGACCGCACGGGGCTCGGAGAGCAGAGTTCCCCCCCCTCCCAAGCCTCCTCTTGGGTTTAGGGTTTAGGCTTCAAAATTAGGATTTAGGGTTTAGGGTTTAGGTAGGGTTTAGGGTTTATATAGGGTTTAGGGGTTTAGGCCCGGGAGGGCTTGGGTTTAAGATTTTTCGGCTCGGGGAGGCTTTGTCTCACAAGGCTTTTTGCGCCGGTTTATCTCAGTTCTTCCTCTGTTGCTATTTCTATTTTCTCCATGGTGTATTGAATATTTTCTTTGGTTGCTTGCTTATCCATAACCTCGGAACCCAAGAAGATTTCTTCTGCCACAACGACCCTAAACCCTGAAACCCGTAAAAACGCAGCAAGCCTGCAAACCTTGAAGCTGAAGACTTCGCCCTGCATCCCAAGAAAGCTCGGGAGAAAGGCCCATAGGTTGGGCACTGCCCCCACTCAGTAACAGTTGGATAATATGCGTAATATAGTTATATTAGGCCCTTTATAGTAGCCCCATTATAGACTGTTTGTGTATTGGGGCAGTACCCAACCCATAGGCTGTAGGGTTTGGGATGTCCGAAGCTTTCATCCCAAACACATCGGAAGTAAGTCGGAGCCGAACTCGGATTAGTTGCCGGCTTCAACCGAACATCCTGAAACATCCTCAACCCTAAACCCTGAACCCCGGGACCGGCCATGGCTGTTTCCTCACAGCCGCAGGAACCCTGCCCAACAAACTGGAGCCTCATACAAGAACACCCTATAGCCATGTGAGCCCTACACTTTGAACCCCAAGCCCTAAGCCCTGAACCCTAAAGTCTCAACCGCAATATTCCGATTCAACCCGCAAAGACCGTCAAGGGGAAGCCTGTCTTCTACAAAACAGCCTTGTTTCAGCACCCAGGAGCTGCGTTTCTTGTTGCAGTACCAGCTGGGGCCGATTATTGCTCTCGGCAACAGGGACCCTATGCCCGTGCAAAGATAGGTCACTTGTGAAAAGTGGCCAGCAACGCAGACGTGAACACCAAGACAGAAGGTTTCATGCGTCGGAGGCTTCAAAAGGTGGGATGAAGGTAGGTAGGATTAAGGATCCCTTATATGAGGACTCTTATTTGGGAATATCCCACCTACCTTCATCCCACCTTTTGAGGCCTCCGGATGCGTGCCCTAAGGTCCCCTAAACCCGAACCCCTAAACCCTGAAAGCCTTGCTTCAGACCCAAAACGTCTTTCAGCCCCCAAAAGCCCCTAAACCGCCCAAGGCCCCCAGTCCTTTTAAATCCCCTAACGCCTGGAAACCCTATGAGCCATACAACTCTTGGAGGCCCCCAATCCCTAAAACCTCTAACACCTCTCATACCCCTCGACGCCATAAGCCCTACACAGCCCTTCTAAACCCTCAACGAACCCTAAACCCCTAAAGTCGTTAAGACCTTTAAAGCCCTAACCAACAACTCTGAAAACCTAGACCAGGGACCCTAAACCCGAGCCCGTTGTTTGGGTAATTGGAGCCCCGATGGTGTACTATAGGGGCCTTCACAATTACCTATACTATTTGGGGGGGGGGTTCCCCTTATTATAGTCCTATAATAGTATAATATACACCAAAATCCTCTTCTGATTATTAAGGCCCCTAGACTACATCTATTTCAGGCTCGGAGGCTCGCAGAGAAGAAAGGGATCCCTCGGGCAGCTGCTCAGGTGACCAAATGGTCCTTGAATTTGGGTTCTTTGAATCGATTATTTATGGTCTTGGGGAAGGCTTTTTGTTTTAGTTGTTGCGTGTGCTGGGCTTCAATAGGGTTGTTGTGTGGGTGTTTATAGGCTTTCTGCAGGGTTTTACTATGGGGCTGCTTGAAAGGGTGTATAGGGTCTTCCGGATCGCTCTGACCACATGGGCCCAGCATGTCCGACACCCTAAAGCCCTGAAGCAACTTTATGATGGCGGAACCGCGAAGTCCACAATGCATTCGTTGAAACACAGATACCGCGTTCAGATCCGAAAGGATTCTCAGGGATACAACTTCGGAAATCAAGTGGAAATTGCTGTAGATATTTACTTGTGGGCCCTTTCTGTACGCAAGCAGCGGCAAGTAGATACGAAGCAGTATGCACTCATACGGAAGCGGGGATGGGACCTGAATAAAACAAATCCTGTCAGGGTCAAAAGCCTTGAGGGTCAATCCTAAGCACCCAAATCGTAAAACATTGAATGCTCTCGCTGTAGGGCTTCTCCAAAGTTGAACACACACAGTGTTTGGACGGGGTGTGACCCCTCAGTTCCCCAAAATCCCAATTATAGAATTGAATCGTATCCTAACTGATAGACATAGAGACCGGACACTGTCCTCCAATAGCCGGCAATCATGTTTAGCGAGCCATATCCTACAAAGAATGTTGAGGGATGTTCAGGCTCCAGGGTTCGCGGTGACGGTGCTGGTACTGCCAGGGATGGGACGGTTTTTGTGACGACGATGCTATTGCTGCTGATGAAGATGCTGCTCTTGAAGATCTTTTAGGGTTCGGGGTTTGGGGTTGTTTAGAGTTTGCAGCTGTTTAGGTGAGGTTTAGAGACTTGCTTGTGGGATTTCTTTGAGGGTTCAGGGCTCAGAAACAAGGCGACTTCTCTTCGGGGTTTGATGTTGCTCTCTATCTGAATGTTGGAGGTTGTTGGGGCTCACTCTACTTACTCTGCTTGGCGTTCGCTCCCTCCCGGCACCAAGCAAAGAGAACTGCATGCCCGACACCCTGAAGCAGAGGGCGCATGCTTGGGTTTCAGGCCCACGGAGTCATCTCGAGGATTAGGGTTTCTATCAAGGTTCCTTCTAAAATTCCGATGAGGATTCTTATCAGGGTTTCTTCTAGGGTTCCGATCAGGGTTCCGATGAGTCTTCTCTAGGGTTCCGATCGGCTTTCAATTTCCAGCTAGGTTTTCGATTACGATTCCGGATCGGGTTCCGGGTAGGATTCAATCTACGATTCCGCTTGCTTGCCCAGTGTAGGGTTCCTTCGAGGGTTCCGATACTGGGCTTTGGAGTACCATACTTTAATACTTTTTTCTTAAAGGAACCATTATGAAATACAAGTTTATACTTTTTTCTCCCTGGTCACTTAAAAGCCCAGGATAAGAGTTCCCGTTAGGGTTGCTAAACTAAGGATTTCCTCCTCCTATTCGCACGCCTCGTTCTGGGGAGTTTACGCTTTATTGGGGTTTGGCTGCTAAGGTTTAAGGATCTCCGTATTGTTAGAGAGCTAAATTTTGTCTAAAGTTATGGCATCTGAAGGATGGGTGGGTAGATATTCGACAGCAAGATGTTCGAACTTGAGGCGTCGAACTGAGCCTGAAACCGTACACCCTACACCTTGCAGCCTGCATCCTACTCCCTTACACCCTACACCCTAAACCCCCCAGTCTGAATACCAAGTTTCAAGCAACCCTCCAGTGCAGGCGGCCACGGAGAGCGAGGCCCGGTGCAATTGTTTTTTACGGTTTTAGGGTTTAGGGTTTTAGGGTTTAGGGTTTTAGGGGTTTAGGGGTTTAGGGTTGAGGGTTTTACGGTTTCAGGGTTTACGGTTGAGGGGGTGCTGCCTTAGGGGTTTTGGCGTTTTAAACTGGTTGTGGTTGCTACCAAAAGCAACAGCTGAGGCCTTTGCCCTTTAGCCCCCAAGCTTTAGATGTTGAGTTCTTACAATTGTAAACCCTAAACCCTAAACCCTAAACCCTCATTGGGGAATTCCCAACTAGAGAGCCAGGGGCCGAAACGGCGGCGCACAGCCGAAGGTGAAATCCTCGGCTTACGGCAGGGGGGCGGGAGACAGGAGAAAGGATTAGTCTTTGGAAACTTTGGGGCCTTGGGCTTTAAGGCTTTAAGGTTCAGGTGTCACTGATAGCTTTGTTGCTCCTTCCGCACGCCCGAGGCTGGATCTTCAGGCTCAATCTGCGTTTACAATCAGTCTTGCCGGAGCAGCCAAAAACAAGAAATTCGACTTCATGCTTTCCGGGTAGGGTCTGGCCTGGTTGAGCGCATGACTTACAGCCAGTATTGCGAACTTGCGGCGTTTTCAGACTTTCAAGGATGCGCATCGGGTTCTGCACCAATGGGTGGTCCGTATCAACATTACGAATACATGCAGACAACCGCAAATAAGTGAATCTGCATATCAAGGGTCAGGATGTGTAGTTGCCGAGGGTTCAGGGTTTGGAGGTTGCTGCACGAACACCAGACGAAACTTAAACCCTAATAAGCCGCAGAGTTTACCCGACATCTTAAACCGAGAGCCTTCAGTTGTTTGTCGAGACTTTAAATTTTTATTTTATTCGTGTGACTGCAGGTTGCAGGTTGCACGTCGCAGCGTTGAGGCTTGGTCTGGCTGTAAGTAGATTGAGCAATTCTCAAACGTGAAACAAGAATGGGTCCAGCTCCTCCGTTCGGGCTTGGCAGGGTTTGTGGAAGTTTGTGGTCGATGTAATTCCAAAAATTCCGGTTCCCGGTTGTTTCCAACCATACGAGGTGAGATTTTCGAGAGCTGCGACGAGTAACAACCATTGCTTTCTGTCTGGGGCTTTTTATATGCATCGGATTATTTTGATGTCAAAGGACAAGGGTTTCTCAATCAGGTTCTTACATTATCTTCTTATCCTAAACCCCAGGCCCTAAACCCCAAAAAGACAGCCCTAAACCCTTATAGAGCCCTTATAGATCCCTTATAGGAACCTCATTGCATTACGGAAGGCCTGTGCCACCCATCCTCAGGTAATTGGACCTGTGCCAACTGCAGCGCCCACAACTACGGCCATCGCGGAGCATGCTACAGGCCGACTGTGGCTGTGCTGCCTAAGTGGTTTAGGGGTTTAGGGTTTAAGGACAGTTTTTCGGCTTCGGGATTGCGGGGTTTAGGGCTTACTTGGAGTTTCATGGTTAGTTGTAAGTGGGGTTATAAGTAAGGTAACTATACTTACAACGCCTATTAGGGGACTTATAACCCCACTTATAACTACCCATTAACCTCCAAGTAGAGGACACAAGAACATAGAAATACTTTGTCACCCCCACGAATACTCAGAAACCCAAAAACCTTACTAATCATGAAGATGCTCCTGTCAGGCCAGGGTCACGAAGCCACCACGGGGCTCCTAAGCATCAGGCACAAAGCACTCGTGACCACATGTGCTTTCATTCTACGTCCGTCTCAAAAACATGTACATGCAAGATGATTTTCGACATACATACCTATGCATCCATCCATCGTCCACTAGCATCCAGGCAAAGACGCGGACAACGGCGAACAAAGGCATTCGCGAAGAATCAGCCTGAAACTTCACTGAGATTTGCACGAAAAAATCTGCAAGTTCCCACTCTGCCATAGCCTAGCCTTGCAGGTGTGGAATGCTTCGTGGCCCAGGTGCTCAGGGAGGGTTTGACTGCAAAGCTCAAGATAGAAGCTTGAATAAAAAGTAGTACTCTCCCATAGCCATAACCATGGCAAAATCTATGCCCCAAGCCCCAAGCCCTACTCTAGTCGTTCAGTCTCCTACCTCAGCTCAAGTCTTGGACATTTGCGCTCAAAGCCCGCCTCCTCCTTGGCTGGGCAGGAGCTCCGAGGCCCTGAGATCCCTCAGTTGAGGTCATATTTCCCAGGCAGGTTGCTAGCCTCAAACCCCCTAAACTATAAACTCTTATATAGACCCTAAACCCCTATAAACATTCAAGCGCGGGAAAGCCTCGGGATCATTGGAGGGTCAGATCTTTTAGTTCACAAGTGTTGCGACGAAAGCGGAAGATTCAGGTGGGGTGTACATGCCAGGTGAAGGGCAGTACAGAGGCCTGATAAAATGGAATAGGCATGCTGGAACGTAAAAGGGACCGTAAGGGAATCGTACTACAATTCTCCCTCCTTAATCTGAATTAGACTTGCAAGGTGTTGTACGGCCTGCGGCTCCCGGTTTCGCTCTCTCAGGTCTCTGTAGAATTGAATTGGGGGCTGGTTTTCCTACAGAGAAATATAGAAGCTTACCTAAACAATTACCAACATTACTATTCCTTGGGGTTCTCTGCTTAGAATTATACTGTTCCAGGACATGATTATGACTTAAAATCATATAGGAATAGAAGTTTAGCATTTTCATACCATCCAGCCACTTGCTAGTAGACTTCATGTTGCAGAATTGGGCAGACCTGGCAACAAGCGTCAAGCCCCAGGCTTGGAACGCTCCAGCCGGAAAGCACCCTGCATTCTTTCATCTTACTATATGACACGATGGTGTAGTATGCTATCTGATATGGTGTATTATAGTATACCGTAAAGTGCTGTAACATGTTCTAACATATACTATTTGGAGCATATGAGTATATGACCCTGACCTTTCACAGGAGTCATGGGCGAGCGGCGCCACCCAGAGGAGCTGCAAACAGATCGCGGGATTTGCAGAGAGGGCGGATGTTTCTGCCCGAAACACTAAACCCTGAAGCCCTCAGTATAAACTCTGGCAGTTTTAAAAGCACTGTGCTCCAAAAAAGCCCTAAACCATAAAGCCCTACGATGAGGTTCTGACAATGGAGGCTCTTGGAGTTCATCGTTTTCCCGAGAGCTCGGAAGCTTTCCACTCGTAGTGTACAGCGGCTGCGAGTATTTGAACATTTGGGCCTGGGTTTAAGGTCGCTGCTTTATGTGTGCGCGGGAGAGACATACATAGAGTCTTGACAGACTGTCTCCGATAGTGCCGCGCTAAATTCCTGCTTTGACAGTTTCCACTGTTGACTCTTGGTAGACAGTTGAGATCAACTGGAAAGAGCGAGAACACAAAGTCAAAGTGAACAGCAGTTGCACCCTGCTGATGGAAGCATGATCGCCCTGTCGCCTCAAGTTTATAACTCGTTCAAAGTAGACAAGCCACGCAAGCAAAGCTTATAAATCCTGCATTACCCATAATGAGGCTAGGAATATACCATAACTGCCATAGTGTAGGGTCATTAAGGTAATGCTGGATTTATAGCATCAGCCGTATCAGAGGCCATGGATCTCGTGCAACTCTGACTCGGATCCTAGACCCAAGCTGCGCAAAGCTGCCTGATTCGGATACTTCAAGGGCTTCAACATCCGTACCCGTAAAGTCGACATAAGATTCTCCACAGGCGCCCTTCCCTCGTGCGCTCCGAGATACCATCTGAGTATTTTTTTCAGGATCAGCACCGAACAACCCTCAACGAATCGGACTCGGAGAGCCCATGCGAACCTCAACAGTTCAACAAGCCGACCGGGTGGGGTGCCGTAAATGTGTGAGGAGCCGAGCCCCTGGCGAGGAGCAGAGGCAGCCGTGGTATTTCAATGAACCGAAGCCCTGTACTCTCACCCTACACCCTAATCCCATCTAAGCCCTTAACGCTAAAACCCTAAACCAGTGATGCGTTACTGCTGCAGACTTGCAGTGTATGCCTAACACTAGTCACTAGGCAGGCTTCGGAGCCGCGGAGAAAAGGCCATTTGCTAAACCCTAAATCCTAACACCGTAATGCCCTAAACCCAAAAACCCTTAAAACCCCATATCTTAGGGACCCTATCCTTATTTTTGCTTATGTGCTTTTGGGGGGCCCTAATATCTTGTGAACAGGGTTGTCCGTCGTGAGCTCGAAGCCGAGCCGCTGTAACCACCAGGCCGCAACCTGCGCAAACGGTGCCGGAGGCAGCCGGACAGCGACCGATCCGAGCGATGGCGTTTAGGGTTAAGGGTTTAGGGGGTAGATGATCATGTTTTTTGAGGGGCCCGAAATACTACTTGGGGCTCTTGTCAAGGAAACGCTGGGGTTCCTAGTCTTGGGGCATGAACAGCAACCTGATAGATTGATTGACAGTCCGAAGGTTCCGAAGATGCTAACAGTCTAGACTCTATAATAACATAGTATAATGTACGTTGTATACCATAATTCATAACATGGTATAACTTATCGGTATAACCTACGGTTTGTACTAGACTTCAAAAGGCCAGTCGAATGGTTGAGGGTTGAGGCCTCTACAATGCATACTTGGTGCTCGGGGTCTTCACTTCGTAGATTCAGCGCATCGTTAGCGCGTGGGTTTGGCGTTCAGTTCGTGAAGTATAATGTCGGGGCATAGGTGCCTGAATTATCAGCGATACTACCCCGTAGGGTTACTATTATGGAACCCCCAAACCTTGTTCCAATTTTTTTGCTTGAGTATTTGCCATACTATCCCTCTTGCCCAAAGAGTGCCTGTGCAGCCCTCCCCCACAGAAGGCCCTGGTCAAGTCGCTAATCACTTGTTCGAAATCTCTGCAGCAACCGCAACTCCCATAGAGGCCTCAGCGTAAATCCCTTACACCGTTGAAATCCTAGGTCTTAAAAGTCTAAAAGCCTTGCATGACAATTACCAACAGTATTCCCTTGTAGTCTCGAAATCGGTAACTTAGAAGGCTATGAGATATCACACGAAACACCTTTCTAAGTGTCCGGGCAACCTAACTTTGAAAGCTTTAAACCTTGATGAGAACTTCTAAAGACATGACAGAAACCCCATTGTATCTTAAAGCCCACCTATATCGATTGCGTGGATTAAGAGTTTAGGGCTTAAAATTCGCAAGGATTTAGGATTGAGGCTTTCGGGGAGGCTTTGGTACAGGCTGCTCTAAGCAGCTCTCCGGCTCGTCGCTGGGTCCCTTAGTGATCATCCCACCTACGTTCGGAGCCTTCGGAGCCCTTGGGTATGACGAATCCCGAAACCCTAAACCGTACCTTCATCCCATCTTCGTTAAGAGCTTAATATTAAGTTGCCACTATGAGGACACCATATGTTATGGCAACTTAAACTCATTACATTAGGTCCCAAAAGACCATTCCCATCATGGTTTTTGGGACCTACGTCCACAATAGTAGTGTTCATGGACCCTCTTGGTTACTGAACGTAATTTAAGTTGCCACTATGAGGACACCATAGCATTTGCTTTAGATCCCTGTCATTGCAACTTCAACTCCTAAACCCTAAACCCTAAACCTAAACGGTTTAGGGTTTTGGGTTAACTAACGAGAACTCCGTCTTTGGGACCTTGTGGTCGTGGGGAGGCCTCCCGGCTGCTGAGAACAGCTTCACCGTGATCGAGGCGTGACACTCTAGCTTAGCTATGGTATAGTATAGTATAGCATAGTATAGTTTAGCATAGTATAGGCATAGTAAATACAGTATAGTATAGCATCGCATAGTAACTGGCATAGTGTAGGTATAGGTGTAGCAATTTCATTCGTTTCATACGGCTCCCTGGTTCTTCGTAGCGAATGCCGGAATGGATCCCTAAGTATGGTAGGCCTCTAAGGTGTAGTGCCTATGCCTTTAACCCATTCCCCCACTCCGTACCAAGAGCCGGGAGACAATTGAAGCCAAGAAAACCCTCCATTTACCCACCCTCCATTCGTCGCTAAATACCCTTCTGTTTGGGACCCTATATGAACGGGAACCTAAACCATCCTAAATGGGAGTTTCCGCAAATTAGGGGTACCGTATTTTGGAGTCCTTTTAATAAGGATCCTACTATTTAGGGTACTATATTAGGGTTCCCTATTTGCGGTAACTCCTAAATTAACCCTAAAGCCCTTCACCAGTGCTTGCTCTGGGTTTCCTGCCCTCTGGGGCTTTGGATTTCGAGGCCTAGGTCTAAGAGCCGTTGGTATATTGGGATCCTCACCCTGAGGCCCTAAGGCTCTGAGGACTCATATGGGAGTTTCCGAAAATAGGGGTACCTTGTATTTTGGGGTCCTTATAATAAGGATCCCATTATGGCTTTTGGGCTATTCTGAGCCTTAGGGTCAAGTGGGGTTGGTCCAGGGGAGTTTGGGTTTGTGAAACTTATGGAACCTTTGGCGGTACTTAGTTGTCTTATAAACTGGTGTATTGGACATGTCCTGTAGATGAAACCCATGCTGATTCTTGTCCTTCTTTTCCCAATCGAAGCTGCACCTAGCAAAAGAAACAGTTTCCAGACCTTGCAATCATCACAGGTGTCCCTTCTCTCGTGACAGAACTCGCGTTTCACCAAGCCTAGAAAAGCCGAACTTCCAAGTGCGCCACTCCAACTCCCCCTAATCCTTTGCTCGCAGGTCCCTGAGTCGTACGTGGGCTTGCTGATCGGTAAGGGTGGCTATGACATCAGGCATCTGCAGGCAGGGTTTTGGGCAGTTTGGGTTTCAGGGCGGTCAGATAGGTTGCTGAGGGTTAAGGAAGGCTTCGTGGAGCTTGGGGTATTGTGAGATTGGGTGACTTCAGCAAGTTTAAATTCCACAGCAGTTCGAGCTAGGATCAGAGCAGTCTCCCGAAAGTCAGGAAGCCCTCTGCTCAGTTTCTGAGTGCCTCTGAATGCTCTGGGATTTCGAGGATCGAGTCTGAAGGAAACATATGCATGTATTCGATGTTTCAACGGCCAACGGCGAACCAGACCATGCATTCTGAACTTCCAGTAGCACCGTCGAAGGTTTTTGAATCCAGAGTCACTGCATACTTTTCTGACAGCAGTGGTTTGGTTGGAGCCAGAATAGTTCGACATGCTTACTTGGACAGTTAGTGACGGTTAGTGTTTCAGTATGACAATGCAAAAAGCCTCAGACCCCACCGTATTATAAAACCAGTATAATGGGCTTGAAAACCCTATTCTAATTATTAAGGCCCCTATGGTATCACAGAGGGGTCCGGGGGGNGGGGGGGGGGGGGCGGGGGGCAAACCACACAAGACCACACCCTCAGGGTATATACCTGGGCCCCAATGTGATTTAGGGCTTTGAGGCCCATGTATACACTATTTGGGTACATGGACCCTTAGGGACAAACAGGGAGGAGCGTCCACCAACCATAGGGGGCTGGCCGAACCAGGATCACACATATGGGCTCTACACCGACTTGGATCACCGGCAAACCTACACGGTTTGTGGGGCTCCTAAACCCTAAACCCTAAACCCTAAACCCTAAACCCTAAACCTTAAATAGGCCCTTGAAGACGGGGCCTGCAAAACCCTAACCCCGAAAACCTGAGCTCCCAAAACCCTAAACTGGAATGCCAAGGCCGAAACCCTAAACCGCTGCGGCCCCTGGAACCCCAAATCCTAAACAGGAATCCCAAAGCCTAAAGCCAGGTCTTTCCCAAGTTCCTAAACCCTAAACCCCTGAACCTTTGGGGTTTGGGGCTTTAGGCTTTCGGGTTTAGGGAACCCCAACTCCCTGATCCCTCAAAACCAGGTTCTCTTGAAGTCCCAGCCGCCACGATCAGGCGTGCACGGGCGCGGCTGTCCAGGTCGGCAAACTGTCCTTCGAAGGCTCCAGGGTTCAGGATTTGGTGTCGGGTTTGGCTTAGGGTTCAGGGTTTAGGGTGTAGGGCTCGTAATAAGTTGTGACCTAGTAATGATATAGGAATACTTTCTCGTTTATATAGTGCTTACAGAAGTATTCATTTTATACGGCTGTAGCCACAGGGTCCCCAGGGTCTCTTAAGGAACATGTTGTTTTTTGAGGGATCTGTAGTATAGTTTAAGGTATATTGTTACATGAAGGGCTGTGGACTTGGGTTGCGCGAGTAACATAAGGGCCTCAATAATCAAACAGCTGTTGTGGAGAGGTGGAATATGATATGATATCCTTGTATGTAGAAGACTACAGGGAGATACCATGTGGTTTCTATGTCTCACTCGCACATGAGCCCTAAGACGTGGAGACCTCCGCTCAGTTTCCCCAAGGGTCCAAACACCTTTAGAGTAGGTGTAGGTACTTAGTAGGTATTTGGACCCCAATAGTATATGCTATGCCATTACGTGGACCCTTTGGGTTTCCCGAGGCCCGCTACTAGCAGCTCTGTTTACCAGAAGTCCCTGCAGGCTCACGCAAGGTTTGCCTGAGCGGAAGCAGCTGCCCCAGATTTCTCCGGTACTACAAGGGCCTGAATAATTACCAATACTATTCTGGTGGCTCCTTATTACAATTATCCTATAATAGGCCCCCAAACCCTATTCTAATTGTTAAGGCCCCTATATCATAGAAACCCTACTAGGGATCCCCATATAGACCCCCTTTATAGGACCCCTCTAAAGGAACCCCGTTCTAATTATTAAGGCCCTCGTCTTACACAACAGGGTGTTGAAGAGCTCGCTGCAAAAGCTGGGCCCGGCATCGTCCTAGCCTGGTCAGAGCACGACTACAATTTGCTATATGATTATTACTATTATTGCTATTACTATTATTATTTTTGTTTTTATTGTTACTATTGATGCAATTATGATTAGTCGCAGCAGCGGTGGCAGCAGCAATCACCACCATCAACAAAACCACCAGCACAAAAACCACAAGCGCCACCACCAACACCACCACGATGATTATAGTTGTGGTATTATTGTTTCGTATTTGTTTCATCAATGTTGCCGTCGCCATCAGTGTTGAACGTTGCTATGAAGAAGAAGATGATAATGATTAGTAGTTTGTCACTAGCGTTCTGAGCATTCTCTCCACCCTTTGCAAGTACTTAGTACTGCCAGGCCATCTTCAGCGCAAAAAGCACCGCGACAGCAAAAAATAGTGACAGCCGTGTGGAGAGGCGCACTAGTCGTCACACGTGGCTTAAGTTCGGCTAAAGCTTACAAGTGGCAATCATGACCATGGCCATCATCATCATCATCCTCCTCTTTTTTCGTTTCATTTCCACTGCCAGCGTTGCTGCTGCAGTACTAATTGTCTTCGATCCCCCGAGTGGATGGAGAAAGAGAGAGACAGAGAGAGAGAGAGAGATACCAAAACTTCAAGTTCACGATCTTACTGGGTTTAGGGTGTAGTGCTTGGGATGAAGGGAAACTTAGGGTTCAGGGTATGATGGTTCCGCGCGGCGCCGCGATAAACCAGAGCGAGGGCTTCCCAGGTGCCGAGGCACAGGCGGCCGCGGAAGCCATCATCAAGAGGAAGCTGATGGAGTGGGCCGAGAAGGCAGGATTGAATGGAGTTCCTCATTGTAAGTGTAATTATGATCTATAGTAGGGTTTTATGATATAGGGGCCTAAGTAAATACCTACACTATTTTGGGGGTTCATACTATAAGTGTAATTAAGGTATAATATAACCCTATTCTAACTATTAAGGCCCCTATATTCGTGTAGGTGGAGTGGGCCGAGAAGGCAGGATAGGCCCTAATAGTTCGAATAGGGTTCCTTTCAAGGGGTCGGGATCTATGGTAGGGTTCTATGATATAGGGGCCTAAATAATTACCAATACTATTTTGGATTATACATATAGAAGTCTAGGTTGAGATTGAATGACACCTTTGATTACAGTAGTAGCAAAGAATTAAATGATAAGGGCTAGTCTAGGTTGAGGGGGCCAGAAAATACAGTCTGAAGCTGAAATTGGGGTTGCGTCTATGGATCGCTTTACGGTAGACTGGCCTGGAGCTGAGGGTTGCAAGCTATCTTTTGAACGTCGGGGTTTAGGGTAGGGTTTAGGACATTAGACCCCAAATTCCGAAGCTGGCTAAGGCAGCTTTGGAGATGCGCAGCACAACAAAGCCCGTCGGGTATAGAGGCCTGAGTACGTAGCCGTATCATTCCTTTATAGGCCGCATGACTGCAGTAGAATGTACCCTTGCCAGCAAGGCCCGCATCTTAACTCCGTGCTCGTGACGCTCTAGGCCCTCTAAGCCATGACCTGCTACCTCAATGGATAGCTTGTTGGTTTCGGTTCCCAAAACGCTCGGAAGCAGCAGCCTTGCACAGCTTGGAACGGAAGTATTATTAGGGCACCGCCAGGCTTTCGAAATGCCGTTTGACTCCTGTTGGGGTGTAACACGGGAGGATTCGAATATTTTCTCAGTATGTGTGCCAAGCAGAGTATTGAGCTCCGGAATAGACCGTTCACATTTTGGGTTGTCCTGGCATGGATGAAGAGGATGAGCAGCTTGGATCAACAACTCCTTCACGTAACCCAAGCAGCCCAACTACCTGTATTGTCGGTGACTAGGATTATCTTACCTTTGGTTAGTAGGGAATGGAAGAATGGTAATAATAGTAGTTATAATTGTACCCCATTCCTCCATTCCCTACTAACCAAAGGTAAGCTATGTGTACTGTAGGTACGTGGGCGTCCAGGGCTAGGGTTCAGTGACGTTTGCAAGGTTCATGTCGGTTACAGTGCCTAGAGTTGCTGAACCCTGAAACCCTAAAATCCGAAGCCCGCAAAAGAAATGCAATGCTTGCATCTTCGTCCCCTAAACCCCTAAACCCCTAAGCCTTAACACCCTAAACCGCTTCCTCAGGATGCCTACAAACCCATCACCGACTACATCTTGGTCTAGGGCTCAAAGAGTTTAGGGCTTGGGGTGTTTAGGGTTTGGTGCTCAACTAGTTTCGGTTTTAGGCTTTAGGGTAAAGGGCTCACACATTTTAGGGTTCAGGGTTTAGGGCGTTTAGGGTCTAGGGCTCAAACATGATTGTGGGGGTGCTCTTCCGCAAACTGAGATGGCGGCACAAAAGCTCTTCCTATCATATTGTTTCTTCACCTACTATTTTTCAGTAGTATGTTACTATTCTGGTTCGTGTTTTAGTAGTGCGATTACTATTGGTGTTATTGTTGGTATTGTTCTCATTCTTGTTGTTATTGTGTGAGTTTTGTGAAAATTCTGATAACGAGTATTCGCCCAAGAGCTAGGCTGGACGCCCAGAGTTCCAAGCTTGCTGAATGTTGGGCGTTTAGGGGTTTCTTTGTCATAGTTGGGTAGCATTTTACATTTGATGGGTACTTCAACCCAATAAGGAATAAAAAGGTACATGTGTAATCCTATCCCAACCATGAACTAGGTTTCGGGTTTAGGGCTGCTGGGGATCCTTTTCACCTTGCGGTTCGGGTTTCCTAACGCAAACAACAATTTCCTAATGCAAGATATATTCATATATACGAAGAATCACAATGATAATCATTTATAGCTAAAATGTTAGCATTGGTAGTAATATATTCATAACAATAATGATACTGATACTCGCGATAAGGATCCTAATTATTATGATTACGATTCGTATTATTGTTATGTTGAAAGGGATGCTCTGACTGATCGTGGTGCTTGTCGCTGGTGTTCAGCACTGCTGTGCTGTCACGAAGGGAACTCATTACTTAGCATGGGCTCAGTTGATGGCTGCATGGAGCTATGATTGTTTAGGTCGACTTAGATCGGGGCAGGTTTCAAGAGCTCAAGTTTTCCAGGCTCAGGACATGCTTCCTTGTTTTTTTCGAGTCTGCCATCTGCCTTGCAGATATAATTTCCGAACAAGCAGATAGGTGGCAAGATCTAGGGGAACAGGACGTCTCTAAATGTCGAACATCTGCAGCTTGCATGCGGTACACCAGAGCAGGGGCGAATGTCGTGGCAATGTCTCCCAAAACCCATTCCACAAAGGTACGGTGTATACACTGGGCTTTGAAGTACCTTACTCTTATACACTTTTAAATCAACGTCTATACTTTTTTTTACTTGGTTGCTTGAAAGCCCAGTAAATAATAAGTCGCGGAAGGTCTAGTGATTGCATTTGGTTACTTCACGATCTCTTAGTCTACGGCTGCCTTGCCATGCTATCAACAACTAGGTAAGCCGCAAATCGAAACCCCTAAACCCTAAATCGACGAAATCCGACGAACCCAGTCCCTAAAACAAACTCTACAACCCACAAAAGCCTTACCAGCACCGTGTAATATAGGGGCCTGAATAAATAGAGTAGAGGTTTTGGGGTATATTATACTATAATCATAGTGGGGGAACCCCAAAGTAGTATTGGTAGTTATATAGACCCCTATATCAGTTTCAGCCCTAGACTTCGCAGAGCTTCGGGTCCATCAGGTTCCGCAGAAGTTCGCTCCCCGTTTGATTGGCCCACACGGCTGCGTCATCAACCAGGCACGACCTTGGGGATCACAGAAACCCCAGAAGAGTTCTGTACTATAGGGGCCTAAACCACCCCTAAACCCCTAAACTCTAAACCCCTAAACCCTAACCCCTAAACCCTAAACCCTAGACCCTAAACCCCTAAACCCCTAAACCCTAAACCCCAAACCTTAGGCCAAGATGAGAAACGCTCTTCCAGGTGAAGGATGCTTGCGGAGTGACTGCACGGAGCTGAGCCATCAACACTCCCGCAAAACACTTCCTTGAAGCTGAAGGTCGGGAATAAGCCGTAGTAGCATTCTCTTATAGTCCCTATCTAATTACCTATCGTCTATCTATCTATCTATTTGTCTATCTATCTGTCTATCTCATTAGGTGTGTGTGTGTGTATATATATATATATACATGGTTGCGCCCCGGCGGCCCCCCCCCCCCAAGGTATCCTGTTATGTACTCTTATGCTTCAATAAGTAATGGACGTCATGGTGTATTCTCCCCCCCCCNCCCCCCGAAGGTTTTCCCTTTTGCCACACACACACACACACACACGCCATGTCTCTGTGAATGTATGGCCATTCTATCTCCCAACCCCCCTCCTGTCGGGTCGCGACCACACATCATCCTGTATTTCTGCCTAGGCCTAGAACCCCTTAACTACACGAATAATCTGACGAAGTATTGCCTAGAACCCCTTTACTATGAGTTTTACATTAGAACCTTGCTTAGGGCCCCTCGGTACGTGAATAATGTTACAAAGTATTGCCTGGAACCCTTTCCTTACGAATTTTACATAGCCGGCACGCCTCTAGCCTTTACTACGAGTCCTTACATTAGGACCTTGCTTAGAACCCCTCGGTACGTGAATAATGTTACGAAGTATTGCCTGGAACCCTTTTCTTACGAATTTTGCATAGCCGGCACGCCTCTAGTGGGAGTCCTTTAGGCCTCGAGGCTTCAGGCCCTTGTATTTGGGGGGGTTTGGGGGGGATACCATTGGGGGGGGGGGGCCGAGAACGCACAGTGCACAACCATATCCATATATATATGCGCGTGTGTGTGTGTGTGTGTTAGAATAATGTACCCTCCATTCCTATTCCTGTCACAGGCCCGTATATTCTGAGGAATGCAGCAACAATCGCCATGAAGTTCTCATGCCTCCAGTCTTTTGCCGCGAACTTCTGGTGGATTTCGGGTGAAGTAGGGCCCCTAATGGTTTAGAGTTTAGGATGTAGGGTTTAGGGTATAGGGTTAAAAGCTCTAACTTCAACACCCGACCCAGGGTCAGGAACTGGAAAGACAAGACTTAAAAGGAGCCGCAGTCGTCTGCGGTTTGGTTTGGGTGGTTTAATGTAGGGGAGCAACTTGTTTCATCGAAGGCCCTTGACATCAAAAGTGGAGCCCTTCGGAAGTGTAGAGCCTGTGTTTCTGGGTCCAACCAAGCTCCCAGCACTATGGAACCCTGATGAAGCCCCTGTAAGGGTTTAGGGTTTAGGGTAACTATAACACCAGTGGAAAACTTGATTTAAAACTTGATTATTACAAGAAATCTTCCAAGACCCTTACACACCAACCTACTCCAACGAGCATCCTTTAGAGTGCGAAGGCCAGAATCGATGACGACGAGCACGAGGATCAAACCAGGAAGTTGTATCTCAAAGGCCGCAGTTTTCAGTATTGCAGGCTTCAGGTTTAACATGCGAGTTCTTTTCCTAGGGAGTGCAGGATACAGCCACTGTGGTGTTGGAGTTAGCACGAAGCTGGACATGGAATCATTGGACTCACCGGTTGCTGCCCCTACAACCCCAAAACCCTCATCCGAAACCCAAAAACCTAACCTAAAACCCCAAACCCAAAGCCCGAACAGCCGACAACACTAGACCCTAAAACTGCCTAAAACCCCTAAAGCCCTAAATCGTACACTAATACCCCTAAGCCCTAATACCGCCTTACCCTAAAATCTTAAACCCTAGGACCCTACAAGTGAACGGGACCTAAAAGGCACGATAGAGGCCCTGGTCCTGGTCGGCACCTGCCATTGTTCAGCCGTGCAGCCGTGCAGTTTCGTGATCATCATGATAGGGCCCCAAAAAAGGGTTTGGGACTTTCCGAAAATTGGGATACCGTATTTTGGGGTCCTTATAATAAGTCAATAAGTGTCCTACTACTTAGGGTACTACATTAGGGTCCCCTTTTTTTGGGAAACTCCCGTTTAGGATTTAGGATTCAGGGTTTAGGGTTTAGGGATAGGGCCCCCCCAAGAAAGGGTTTAGGGTTCAGGTAAAGGGCCCCCCAAAAAGGAACGTAAACAGAACGCCTTGAAGCCTCGCCCCTTGCGGGGACATGTTTCAAGAGTTCATGTTGCTGAGAATGCATTAATACTATAGGGGCCTAAATAATTACCTATGGGCTCCTTATTACAATTATAGCATAATATACCACCAAAACTCTATTCTAATTACTAAGGCCCCTAGATTAACACCTTTCTGCTTCCTGATGCAAAGAAAGTGGATCCTGCAGTCTAACACGAGGGAGCCCGAAATCCACGGCTGTAGAAACCTCAATAAAGGCCAATATTATTCCTTAGGGCTCCTTATCATAGTTATACTACAAGGTACCCCAAAAACCTATTCTATTTATTCAGGCCCCAAGAATGGGGCAGCCTAAACCCTAAACCCTAAACTTGCCTGCTATAACAGAAGAGCTGTTTTCGGTTTGGTGAACACGGTGGATCCCGTGGCCACTAAGTCACTCAGTGCCAATCCTGATGCCCCGTTGACAGTATCACCTACTAAGATATATACTATAATATGCTTTAATATTATATGACATACTATAATAGACCATAATGTACTATAATATACGATCCTATAATGCATGAAAATATACAACTGTTGGCAGGCACACCAGAAGGTGTGGCACGTGCCCGAGAGCAAGTGGCAAGCTCGGCTCGGGAGCAGACTTTGTCGCTAACAGCTGCTACCCCTGAAACCTACTTGGAGGATCATGGGACTTAGTAACTAAGGTTATAGGTACCTTAATTGGGGTTATAAGCAGATATAAGTATAGTAGAGTTACCCTAGATATTATAGCATAGTGGGCCCCGAAACCCCATTCTACTTAAAGGGCCCTTATACCAGCCCTGAACCCTAAACCCGGAACCCTGAACCCCAACGTCACACTCTAGTCTAGTCACTAGACTCCTACAAGCCCAGGCGGCCCCAGGCAGTAGTGTTGGCATTTCGGAGGTTTGACGTTCAGTTCGAGTAGGGGGGAGTTTCAGATCATGCTACGTAGGGTGCCTTAATGTAAAACCCCATAAGCCCTAAACCCCAGTGAAGCCTAAACCCCAAACCGCATTATGAGGACATTGACCTTGCGATCCCTGACTGTAGACTCCTGATCAATAAACACCCGTTTTTTTCTAAGGCCCTGATATTAAATGGGGATCCTTACATGTAGTAAAGCCAGCTGCATTTAAAGGCTCTGCTACTGGGACTAGTCTTATCCCTAAACCCCAAACCCTGACTCCCTAGGGGGGGGAGGCTTTAGTTCTTAGGCTGGGGTCAGGGACTCATTTTGAATGCAGAGAGATCTCCGAGGGGCTACTATCCATAGAAGCAGTGCGCTTTTTGCTTTTTATTATTTCGTATAATTACGTCTTTGGGATTTTCCGAAATTCAGGTACCGGGAAGGATCCTACTATTTAGGGTACTCTATTAGGGTCCCCGATTTTCGGAAACTCCCATTTCGTATACTTACGAACATTGTTCCTCGAGGTTCTTTATGATAGTTGCCCTATCGCACAACCCCCCATTTGAATCAATGAGGCGCCTACAAAATTCCTTGCATGACAAACAAATCATACAGAGAGCGATAACGGGCAGAATCCGAAACTGTGAACGAAACCCCACGGCAGCATCGTAAGACTAAGCCCTAATCATGAACCTTGCCTTAAACTTTAAGTTCTAAACCCCAGAACCAAAATCCCTGAACCCTAAACCCCAGAACTGCAATCCATAAACCCTTAACCCAAACTCCCTAAACCCTAAACTCCAGAACCAAATCCTAGTCCCAGAACCGCACGTCCAAAGCAGCCAAGCTGCACAGCCCCGACCGATCGATCGCGTCGCCGCTGTCCTTGGCCCGAGTTCTTCGTTTGTCTGACAACTTACATTTCTGGCTGCGGTGAACATGTTGGGGTTTTGAGTTTAGGGTCCAAGGTTTAGGATTGAGGTTTAGGCGTGATGAAGTTTAGGGTGGTAGAATAACTGGGTGAAACTCAATCGCTTGCGCTGGCAGCCACAAAGCCCTACTATCTATGTCTTGCAGCCTTAAGCATAACCCTACACCCCTAAACCCGACACCACCATCAACCGAAAGCCCCTAAGCCCCAAGCCCGAAGTGGAAGACCTGAAACCGAAAACCCCAATGCTTTGTCATAGTTGGGCAACACTTTACATTTCAATAAGGAATAACAATGTAAATTTTTAATTCTATCCCAACCATGAACTAGAATGCTTGGCACATGGAAAGCAGCGCAGCTCTAGCATTGCAGAGCTTTCATGCCTCGGAGACTCAGCAGGTCAAGGTCTAGGTTCAGTGCTTGGAGGGAGCGGTTTAGGTTCTAGGGCTTTAGGGTTTTCTAGGGTTTTAGGGTTCCGGGGTTCGGGGGTTAGGGTTTAGAGTTCAGGGTTTGGGGTTCAGGGTTGAGGGTGTAATTTAAGGTTCAGGGCTTGTGTTGGGTGGTGCGGGCGTTTTTGGGCAAAACAGAAGTTCAGGTCTGTGTATTGAAGGGGAACATGACGCGTTGCTATTGTTTGAGGGACTGAGGCAAACTGCAGCCAAAAGCAAGCGGCTGTGAGGCTACGATAAAGTGTAGTGTTTCTTACAGTAGCATTTTTGATGAGACTTTGACCGTTGCTGTTGCCGGCCGGGGATTCTACCTTTGAGCTTTAGCTTTTAAGCCGGGACATGCATTCTTCACAACCCATCACCAACAACGACGACAACAACAACCACCACCACCACCACCGCAGAAGAAGAGCAACAACACCAACAATAACATTTGCCATTGTTACTATCCTTACTACTAATACTTCTTCAACTTTAACTTGAAAAGAACATGTCGTCACCGGTTTAATCAATCATAGTAAGAGCTCTTTGTGAGACAAAGGAGATGGTGGCTGGTCCTGGGAGCGCTTAGCACTTCGGCTGCCCTAAACCCTGAACCCAGCCCTGAACCCCGAAACCTTCAGGCCAAAACCCTGAAATCTAAACCGGAACCATATATATGACCATATAGATATATACAGATATCTCCTAACTTTATAGACCTTAAACCCCTGAGTTCCCAACCGCATGCTTTGCGGCCTTTTGGCCTCTGGACCCGAGTCTCCGGTCTCGGGAGTCGGGGTTGCAGATGTTGCCAACATGCATTGGGCCAGTTTGGGTGTCCCAACTTGACGTGTCTGTTGTGAGTGCGTGCACATACATACATACTGACATACAGACATACATACATACATACTGTCACATGCGTGTACAATTCCGTATGAAAGGGTGACAGGCTGTATGTTTGTACACTGGAGACACCTATCTCTGTGCTTCGTATGCAATATGTACATAGGTTCCTTGTGTAACAGAGTTCGCACCGGCGGCTCCCCTTGTAGATACAACTGCTGCCCCGCATGATCTGAGCATACGACGACAATCAAACCGTCTTGAAGTCATACTGCCACCATCAAGCCCAACCTCTATCAGCTGCCCTCCTGAGGCGTGTTCGTGGCCGAGGGTGCCCGCCACGGCTACTTCGAAAGCCGCAGGCCCACCTTCCAGATCTGGCGCGTCGGAGTTTTGCGGCAACGACCCCTGTCGGGCCTTTTCTTGAATTTTGACTCGTTTCTTCGTTTTCTCAAGTAAAGTTACAAAAAAGCAGTATGATATATTCCCGTTTAGATCAGCCGCCCGAGGGCGGTAGTGGCGACAAAGACGGCGCTGTTGGAATGGTCTCTGCTAGATCTGGGGCTTGCAGCAACAGTTTTGGCTCCATCGCGCCATTGCCTGGTTCCTTATTCAGTTGAAGGCTGACGTTACACTTTGCATCTTCAGACCTGAATGCAAAGCGAACGCCATGAGACCAGTGTGGTAACAGACTTGTTTTGGCCGCGCGTCAACTGCAAGAACCCCCCAAGCCATTCATGCACCGAACTCAAGACTTAAAAGCTCAAAAACATGCCAACTGGAAGAAAAAAAGAAATCCTTAGTAGGACCGTCCTGACCATGTAGCCTCTCACCATGTAGCCCCTCAGCCCCCGTTTGTTCTCATCGACTAAAGCGTGTAGATGGCAACATCCCATTGACTCCCCGTCGCACCCTTTTTGCACATCGGGCCACTCAGACGCCACGGCAGAAGCAAGTGCGTTATTGATCCTAACAGTCTATATAAGTCTTTTGTTTACTATCATGGCTCCTGGGGCCGTATAATCCACGTAGATGGAGGCTGGGGGTAAAGTTCCATAGGGGCGGTGATGGGATACCATAGTGGCTTTAAATAATAACCAATATTATCTTGGGTTCGTTCCCTATTATAGCTATAGTATAATAAGCCCCAAAACCCTACTTTAATTCATTATTAAGGCCCTATATTACTGTTACAAAGTATTCCGACGCCCAACATCTCGACAGGCTCAAGCTGCGTCCGCCCGTGCCACGCAAAGAAAACGCCGAGGCGTGGCTGCGCAGAAAGTTACTGTATAACATTGGGGTCTGAATAATAAGAATAGTTTTGGGGGTTCTTTGTTATAGTTATAGTACAATTTTTTCGGAAACTCCAATATACGTACATGCATGCTTGCATGCATAGATCCACAGCTAGCTAGATGAGATTCGAGTAGATTATGTAGATAGACAAGACAGGTAGACAGATAGAGAGACAGACAAATAGATAGGTAGGTAGGAAGGTAGAGAGCAGAGGGATAAACATATATGCAGATAGCCAGCTCGTAGGTATGTCGCTATGTAGGAAAGTAGCTAGGTCGGTAGATAGGTTGGTACGTAGGTAGGTAAGTAGGTAGGTAGGTAGATGGATAGGTAGATGGGGAGAAAGAGAGATATCCAGATGGCGAGATCGATGGATCGATGGATGTACAGATAGATAGATAGATACATAGGGAGCGTGTGTAAAAATATGTAATATCTGTGGAGATCGTTCTGAGGTGAGATCCTTCTGACGGCAAAGTATAAACTATATGGGTACATGGACCCTGAGGACTCTACTGGCCCAGGATTTTTTCCTCTCGACACCCTCAAGATGACGTTTGCTCAACCCTAAACCCAAGATAAAGCTCAGAAACGCGTCGAAAGCGGGTTTATGATGGGCTGCAGCTATGCAATCAGCACTCAGTACATTCAGACCGCAAGACGTTATGAAAACCTTGGGCCTTAAACCCTAAACCTAGACCCCAAACCCTAAAACCTTAACTGTACACCCTAACCCTTTGTCATCGTTGGGTAACATTTTACATTTTTATGGGTACTTAAAGCCAATAAGGAATAAAACTAAAATTTTTAATCCTATCCCAACCATGATCTAGAACCCCAAACCGATATGGCGCAAGCGCGGAAGGGCTAAGCGTTGCTTCAGCTCCCAGGGCTTCTTCGTTCCATCCGAAGCCTTGGGGTTTCAGAGCTTGGGAGCCCGGGCTACACGTATGCATTCATATATATATATATATATATTAGTGAGTCAAAACCTTCTGGTATGTAACAGGGCCGGGGCGCCCCTCGCGCGACAAAGTATGTAACAAAAGCGGGTTTTTGCGACAAGGCTGGCGCGACAAGGGGCGCGACAAGGNGTCAAAACCTTCTGGTATGTAACAGGGCCGGGGCGCCCCTCGCGCGACAAAGTATGTAACAAAAGCGGGTTTTTGCGACAAGGCTGGCGCGACAAGGGGCGCGACAAGGTCCATCATATGTTCATATATGAATGTATGTATGTGTACATGTGTATATATAATGTGTGTATATATATATATGTAGGTATGTATTTGGTTCTTTCTATATTATGAGGCACGCTCGTGTGCGAGTGCTGCAAACGTTGAGCTTGGAGTTGAGTGTTGTAGGTTTGGATCCTGGTCGTGTGTCCTGAACTTTGTTGTGAGAGCCGTGCATTGT
>BGNK01000627.1:90977-181214 GCA_003297005.1 Symbiodinium sp. clade A Y106
GGTGCCCCAGCAATGCCGCGCGACAAGGGTTTGAAACAAAGCCGGCGCGACAAGGGTTTGTAACAGAGGGGGGGGGCCCCGCGACAACACGGGGTATTGACCCATGGCCATATATATATGTATACATATATGTATACATATATTACCTTGTATTAAATAATATTATATTTTACTATGTTATGTTATGTTATCTTATGTTATCTTATGTTATATAGTATACATACACACATACCCATAACACTGTGTGTGTATATATATATATTTACACATAGGTATGCATTGTGTAGCATCACACAACAAGATATGTTATGACAGAAAAATAAGCTTTCGGCAGCTCGAAAGTTGGATCTTCAGAACATCAGAGATGGGCAAGGCCCAAAGTCTTACGCCCCCATCTTTGATTCAGAGTTCGGGGTTAAGGGGTCAGCGGTTGAGCAGCCGGCACCAGGACGAGGTGGAGAAGGCCGAGATCATCAAGAACCAAGCAGCACAGGCCGGGGACTAAAAGCCTGAACCCGGACCCTTTCCTTTGGTGCTTAGGCATGGCTTTGAACGCCTGTCATGGTAAGGGGTTAACTTCGGAGAGTGGTGGTCAGAGTCAGTGATTGGGTTCTTCGCGTGTGTATGACTGGACATTGTACGCTGCCATATCCGTAGAGGCTTAAAGGCATATATCTGTCAACATCTTTTGGACAGCGAGCCGGTATTGCAAGTCACGAGACAATAATATTGCTTGATTCGCAGTGGGTGTCTTTCTACTCCTTTATTGGCGCTCAACGGGTTATCGTGTCCAAGGCCTCTAGACGGTTGAGGGACTTGCTTGTCTCTGAGCTCTTCAGCTCGCGGATGAGAACCCCAAAGCACATGAAGCTTCAGAACTTTAAGACCGAAACAAGTACTGCATGTGGATCTGTAACAACTGGTACGTTTATTCCTTCGGGCTCCTTAGCTTGTCATTTTTTGGTTTTAATCTAGCCTCAGAAAAGTTTCTGTATTTGCTGACACCGTGCATTTTGGGTAGGGTAAACCCCAGCAGACCTGTGCAAGCCGAGGTGCTCTTCGATGGTACGCAGGAGCCCTGCTCGCTAGCGGCTTGCTTCGGTTCTCCTCAATCTGAAGGTTCAGATCCCGGGCTGTGAGAATCCATGAGCTGTAGCAGCGGTGTCCCCTCGCTAAACGAACCTGGCCCTTTCAGACATGACGGAATCTCGGGGTCCGAGTACTTACCAATGCTATTCCTCAGGCTTCCTTCTTGCAGTCGCAATAGAAGGTACCCGAAAACCATTATTCCCAAATCCTAGTGCCCCTTGTTATGGAACCCTTCTAGAATCCCTTTCAGCCCTATTCTAACAATGAATCCACCCGCTTTGGGGGGAAACGTGTTCCGTTTCATGCTCGTTCTTGCGGAGCCCAGCCTTAAGGCAAAGGGCTTGGGCACCACCACTCATCCCTTGACCAAACGCTTTCGTTTACAGCCTCAGCCAGCCGGTCCCCAGACTCCAACATGTGAGGGACCTGAAGTTGAACAAGTATAGGGGCCTGAATAATTACCTGCATTATTTTGAGGGTTCCTTATTATGGGTATGGTATAAGGGGCCCCGAAACCTCATTCTAATTATTAAGGCCTCTATATTACGGTGTTCCAGAATCCGCAAATGCCCAAACCATGCAAAACCGGCCTTGCCCGAAGCTGAAGCCCAAAGCCCAAATTCCCCAGACTCACATCGATCAGGCTCTTTTGTGTTTAGGGCGTCCTCTTGCAGCTGGGTTTTAAAACAGAAAGGCTTCGACTCTTAGGATACTTGCAATACTATATCCCCCCAAGCCCTCTTTTGACGGTGACAAAGGCCCGTGGTACGAGTGGGTCGGGTAAATATAGTAGTAGGGGCGTAAATAATACACCAATTTTAAACTTCACTATAGCAGAATATGCACCAAAAACTCCGTTCTAATTATTAAAAAGGCCCCTACAGAGAAAAAGGTTTCTCTGTCTCCGCAGGAGCGCTGCAGCTCCAGCGTAGAGGCAGGCGTCTGCGGAAGTCTTCTAGGGAGTTCGGTCCCAGACCTTCCAAAAAAATCCGTTCATTAAGGAATTTGCCGTAAACAGGATCCCTGATATGATGTTTGTTATATTGCTTATTTACAGGATTTTGCAGGGTCTGGGGTAAGCAGACTGTGAGTCTGCACTAACTGTGTTGCATATAAATATGTGAGAACAGTGAGAATATGTAGACAAAGCGAAGCTGGGTAAAGTTAGTGAGCGAATTCACATACGTGCAGTTATGCGCAAAGGCATGTCGTCCGCTCTTCGGTAGTTGGTTCGCACATGTATTTGCATCCGCTGCACGTGGCTAGGTTACTGCAAGTTTGTGGTTGCTTGTTTAGTTGAGCCCACACTGCTTCTTGTCTAGAGTGTTCAGGTGTTCCGATGCGTCGGTTTCGATGTGCTTCGAAACCCTGAACTCTAAACCCGAAACGAGGTTGCGCCTTTGGTGAACACCGAAGGCCATAGTCAGCTGCAGCAGCTCCGCCTCCAGTTACCTAATAATAGGCTGCTAGTCATGTAGAGTGTAAATCAGTAACTAAGTATTTACGCAATAAACACTAATCCCAATCCTCAAACTAAGTCGGGAGTCGCGGACACCAGAGAAGCTGACACTCAGCCTCCCCTCCGGGCTCCGTTTTCCACGCAGAACCTCTGCCAACATCTCCCAGGCTCAGGACCGTCAAGCCACCGCAAAACCCCAAACCCTTTTACTAAGAACCAAGCCACAAGCTTCCTAATACTATGTTATAGTAGAGTATAGTATATTATAGTATAGTATAGTAGGGTATGTTATAGTATAATATCTTATGCTTTATTAGGGCTTAGGGATCGGGTGGTGTTTTGATCACTCCCGTCTTGCAGAAGCTGCCGGAAGATGTGCAGATGCTTTGCAAGCAGACGCGGCCGGAGAGCTTGCTGCCTGGCTGGTCGTTGTGTTTAGGGCTTCGGGGTTTAGGGTTTAGGGTTTAGGGTGTAGTAGTAGTAGTAGTTGTTGTTGTTGTTGCTTCTTTTGCGTTTCGGGGTTTGCGATTTAGGATTAGGGTATCGGGGAGCAGGTTCGACTGAGCTTGTTGAAAGGTTTGTTTTTGAATCATACACAGCATTCTCAAGGTGACGTTGCAGCTTCGTGTTTCGGTCCCAATTGGATTCACGCGATGTCTGTCCCCAAGGTGCAAGCGCGTGTCCGAAGCCGGAAGCCCTAAACCCTACTCCGCAGAGCCAAGAGCCCCAATGAGTCCCGCAAAGGGTCGAAAGTAATGACCTAATCAGGGGACCTAAAATTCAGAATAGGGGTTTTGGGCAGGGTACACTACAATTCTTACGAAGGAAGCCCAGAGCCATGGTGTGGCTTTCTAAGTTCCTTCTCTGGCTGCTGGAAGGATTGCAAGGTCCTCTCTTCGAGTCTTCTCGCGTGTTCGTGTAGATGAGGACCCTGGAGCCACAGGGCCGGAGGCACTCGAAGCCAAACCCTTCGAACCGCTTGAACCTGAGAAATAGCTTCTGCTCTCCTTGGTAGCGCGCGGATGGTTTCTTTAAGACTCAAGCCTTTCCAGATGCTCTAGGACGCGACGCCCGAAACCCAAGCATCAGATCGCAACTGCGAGGCTGGATGTAATGCTGGAGAAGCTGCAGAACAGCTCTCAAGTGGCTTGCGTGATTTTGCTTATTATGGGAGTTTTAGACACTAAGAGATTCCAAGATAGACTCTACAAGCAATAGGATCCTTATAAGCTAGAGGAGATTTCTCTGAAAGCCCATGTGGTTCTCTCCACCGAAGGCGGGGATGCGCATCTATCTGCCAAGAGGATGGGTTTGAGATGGTTTGAGGCGACAGAGCTATGCGATAGGGTGGTCCCAAGCCACACTAGACTGACTCGAGACGTTGAACTGCAATCGCAGGGTGTAGGGCTTGGAAGAGCTCTCCGCACTGTCCGGAAATGTGAACCCACGTCACCGAGGTGCAGTTGGGCATGACAGTCCAGCATGCCACCTTCATTAGTACCCCAAACCGTGAACACGTTCTGTGGCCCCAGGCCTTGCAAGGAGAACGCTCGAACGCTTGAAAGCACCGAGGTATTCTGGTAGGAGTGAGATGGTAGAATGATGGGCAAAAGCATTTAAACCTTCATCCATTGACCCTCTCCTCTCTGAAGTGGTGTCGTTTGCCAGCAGCTAGCATCGTTGGGGCTGGCAGTTATGGACTCTAAAAGGCTTTAATATGATAATTACCTGGGGATTCCTTATCATAACTATAGAATTATAGTATACTGGGTCCCAAAACTCTATTCTAGTCATTAAGGCCCTTATAGTATACAGCCCAGGCTTCCCCCAGCGCGGAAGCGCATGGCCTGGGTAAGCGGATTTTCCGTGAATTCGAGAAAGCTTGCTCCGGCGTGAACCAGATTCCGTTCACAGTAATAGCACAAAAGCTGTAGCACTGGTCTGTCATTCACGTGTCCGTAGACCATGTACTCCACCACAAAACCTACGAACCTAGTTACATTGAACACCCCGAAATGCAAGCCGAAGCAGACCCTTCAATTATTCGAGTACAGGCCAAAGATCAAAGTCGTTGGGCTTTAAGGTTGAGAGCTTAGTGCCCATGCTCTTGCTGTTACTCTTACCATTCTTTCAAACATTACTCCTTACTCCGAAGCTTTGCGAAGCAAACCGCCATTAGGGTTTAGGGTTTAGGGTTTAGGTTTAGGGTTTAGGGCTTAGGGTTTAGGGTTTAGGGTTTAGGGCTTAGGGTTTAGGGTTTAGGGTTTAGGGTTTTAGGGTTTAGGGAACGATGTGTTTTTTGCCGTGCAGGACGTAGCTCTTTGGCTCTGCTCGGCAGCAGAAGGTACTATCGACAAGGACACCCCAGAGAACCCAAGGGGCCCTTTTTCTTAAGGAATATAGCTCCTTTACGGGTTCCTCTAAGGGATGTATAGGGTTTGGGGTTTAGGGGATTCTAATATCCCTTAATTAAGGAATATAGCTTAAATCATAATATGAATCCCCTTATTATTTAAGCTATATTCCTTAATTAAGGGGTATTGGGCTCTCTGGGACTGTGTCTGTTTCGGAGTCCGTGTCTAGGGATAGGCTCCCTGCTGGCGGTTTTGGGTTTAGGGTTGAGCCATGCTTGTCACAGGGATACTGGGCCTCTCACATAAATGGCGAAGCTGTTTGCCGAGACAGTAGTCAACACGAGGGCATCATATTTAGAAATGCTATCACGCTGCAGCACATTCTACCGCAACACCCCTTTATTGTTGTGCGCGGTGAAATTCGTGTTGCATTTTCACGTCTCAAAGGAGTGGAGTACGCGCTACTCAGAGCGGCTATCCTGTGATGAAGCCGCGACGAGCACAATCGGCCGCTTTTGCTCCAATGAGGCTTTCTCAGAAATTGAAACGAAACAACACATGTTCTCAGCCCCAGAAGCCCAAAGAAGACACCCAGGTCGAAATATACGTCGTAGTGGTATCCCCTTATAGTCCCTTCATAATTATAGCACAACAGCATAGCAACTCCCGAATAAGAGGCAAATCCTAGACCCTAAATGCTAAGGGGCAATGCTGGATCTGGACAATCAGGCCACCTTAGCTGGGAGACTCTATGCTGCTGCACCCTGGCCGGCAAAGCTTGCGGCGCTCGAAGCTTTTGTCCTAAATAGTTGAGGTTCGCGCAGCCGTCCTACATGGCTGAAGGGAGTGTCTCGGGGTTCCTGAATATGAAGGGTCTTGAGGAAATGGGCATCGCGAACTTCTTGGTTGGTGGCCCAGATTTCCAGCAGGTTCGACAGTACTATTTTCAGCCCATACAAACCCCTAGTCTGATTGTTTTGGCTTTTCTTGCAGCCGATCCCTCGGAAGAATCCGCGTGGAACTTGGCAAGCCACACCAGCCGATGTGTCGAGCTGCACGTCCCAGATCTTCCGATGTTATCTTTGGCTCACATCTACTATTGTGGATTCGGGAACTAGCTGCCTATGAAATCGTACGGCAGTGCCCCAGGAGACATTGATCAGCAGTTGGTAGTTCTTCAACATACCTCCCCTCCCCAAAAGCTGAAACGTAGGCTAGCTTTTTGGTGAGCCTCATTTTCCCACAGTCCCTGGGGCGCAAGCGGTGTAAAACTCCCTGATCAACCCCCAAGTCCCCTTAAGCCTTGAGAACTTTAAATCAAAATTCCCTCAAATCCAAGGCGCGCTTCATGCTTTGGACATCGATGCCTGGGCTGCATGTGGAAAACACGGGAGTCGGGGGGTTTCCCTTCCGCTGGTTGCTTCGCAGTAAGGTCGTAGCAGAGTGTGGGGGAATGGATTCCTGATGGTCCTTGAACTGGGCTTTGGAGTACCATACTTTTTTACTTTTTTCTTAAAGGAACCATTATGAAATACAAGTTTATACTTTTTTCTCGCTGGTTACTTAAAAGCCCAGTGAAGGTATCTATTACAGTGGTGGTCCCTTTCATTCTGGAAGCCTGATTAGTTATGCATGTTATTTCATTCCCAGCTCCTTATAGTAGTGATACCAGGGCCCTCTATTTAGGGTTTAGGGTTGCAGCTGACGATTTCGGTTTTACTTTTGAATAATGCAGTCTCCCGGATCTCTTCAGAGGGGTGATACTAGTGAACTAGGTATTATGGCATTAGAGGAAGGGAAATTAATCAAATCATCCGGGTCTACAGTATTCCATGTACTTTCATGGTTATGTTTCACGGGCTTCGGGGGTTCAGTCGCATTCTTAGACACTTTGAGTTGTGGGTCTTTACTTCTAGCTTGTAGCCCACAAGACCCACGCTTTTGGTGTTCTTTACTCTCAAACTGTTGTGCAATCTCATCGTCAGGTAGTATGTCTTTTGGTTTAGGGTTTGGAGTTTAAGGGCGTCGGGTAGGGATTCAGGTTTAGGCTTTAGCGAGAAGGGTTGGGAAGACGGGATATTGATGGGGATTGTGTTTCGGGTATAGGCGAAGTTTGCATTGTACGAATCGGTGAGCTTGGGTTGTGGAGGTTAGGAGCTGCATGCAGTCTGCGGCACAGTCCCGAATCCATGTTGCTGACAGGCTGGAGGCCAGAATGCAGCGGGCTCCTCAATGACGCTTTACTAACAGTACTGAAGAGAAGCATCGACCTTGCTCCAACCAAATCACCTGGAACCATGACAGATTCCTGAAGCACGGAAACCTCAATCCTACTGCAGAGGAAGGCAGCGTTTATCCAAGCTCCTCAGTCTTGGGACACGCAAGCCCAGAGCCAGGCCCCAAGGTTTTAAGTGCACCAACTAAACCTTCAAACATGCCGCAAATCTAGCCCGAAAACACCGCAAAAAGCCGTCTTAAGAAACCCTTCTGAGGAAGTTCGCCTTGGTGGTGGCGACGCCGTTCATTCCTCTCCCCTTCGGCTTTCTCGCGCGGAAGTTTCTGGAGCTAATCTGTAAAGCTCAACGGGTTCGCTGAGGGCTCAACAACCGCCACACAGAGCCCGAAATGGCCCGACTTTCGTGTCCCTTCAAGCCCATAACAGCACAAGGAGGCCCCCCCCCACCCCGGACCTCAGAGCGTGAAACGAATCTGGGAGGCCCTCGAAGAACAACCCTCAGGACAATGGGGCGACTTCTGGGCCCTCCTGGTTTCTTACTGTGCAAACGCATTCTGGGCCACATGCACCAGTGCAAGCCTCTTGCGACAACCGCGTGGACAGAATCACGGAATTGCATTGTGCTGTCAGGACAGCCACACAGAAACCACATTGCCTTTAACCAGACCGGCCTCTCAGAACTTCTCAGCGGCGCTGGCCCCAAGCCCTAAAGTACCGGGGTGGGCTGCCTGCTACGCACGGCGCGAGCGGGCTGCGGGTGCTTCACACACCAACGAGCACCCATGATGTAACTAAAGCCCATAACAATAAATCCTACAACCCGTCCACGTTCCACTTCGAGGTAGCCTTAAACTTTGCTTTTCTGGGACGTAGAGTATTAGGGCATTCAGCCTGTCGCGGTTTGGCAGGCTGTTGGGGCAGTTAGGCCATACTGGGTAATGCTGCTACTGGGTCATTTCCGGCCCTTTCGTCAGAGTAAGGTCGAAAGTCAGATCTTTTGGGTGCTATAAGCCGAGCTTTTTTCTCGGCGTTTCCCTGCAGGACGTGGTCATCGGCCAGCTGACCGGCGAAGCAGAGGAGGATTCTGCGAATGCTCGAGTTGCCGTTGTCGAACCTGCTCTGCCGAGCTAGCCGGCAGCTCATAGACTCTAAAGCCTAAACCCATAACAGTATGCCAGGAGCTCAGTACTCTTGAGAAGAGGATGGAGAAGAAGATGGAGGAAGTTAGCCGACGCTCGGATGTTGTACCCTGAGTGTCTTCAGCTATCCAACTGCTACTGTACAGTAATTAGCTTTCAGCTATCCAACTGCTACTGTACAGTAATTAGCTTTTGCTTGTTACAATTGTACTGCAATATACCCCAAAACCCCAGTCTAATCTACACATCGAAGCAAGACATGTCATATCAGCTACCAGCCCGACGCCCCAAAACTGCACCACAAATTGCCAAGCCACAGAGACCTGGCGCAAAACCATGCTGTACGAGGATCCCTCCGTCGAGAAAACTGTTGATACCATGGGAGTTCTCAGATTGAGGGTCCTACTTGTACTGGTAGGTCTTATGTGGCTCCCCTACCACCCAATCCCGACAAAGCATACCGAAGAAATTTTTGAGCCGTTCTGCTGGGGTCTTCGCGGCCGGATGCCGTAGATGCACCGAAAGAAGACAAGTGCCTGTGCACAGCCTGCTAGATTTGGAAGGCTGAGACGGGCTTGAAAAAGTAGTATTTAAAGGGAAATCCAACAAACTAAACATCAATCCTCATAGAAAAAGGCGAGCTTAGCAAAAACAACTGCGGCAGTACGTCCTTAAACCAATGAACTTCGAATTTAAACTTGAGGTCGAACTGCTCAGAAACTGCAGCTGGAGGAGGTGCGCGTGGGTTTCCCCCAACAGAGCTAGGCTCCATGTTCAGGGCGCTCCGCAAACCTTCTGATAATATCGAAGCCTTAATTCTCACCTATACTCTTCTGGGAATTCCTGATTACAATTATAGTATAATGGGCCCCAAAACCCTATTCTACTTATTAAGGCCCCTATAGTAGTTTGCTGGGAATGCTGGCAAGAATAGCTTCGGGGCTTAGATTCGGCTTGGGGCTTCTCCCGTGAACCCTACACCCCAAACTTTCCTAAACCCTCCACCGTGACTCGCATGGTGCTAAGACTTGGCAAGGCGGCTGTGGCTGAAGCGGTTCAGATCAATGGTTTAGGGTTTAGAAGTTTAGAGGTTTAGGATTTAGGGGTTTAGGGTATGGTGGTTTAGGGTTTAGTTCAGACCAAAGTTCACATTCTAGCTTCCGTATTGTCATTGTTGGGAAGTTGCGGTAGACACGACATTGGGTACGAACGTGGGGAAGGGGTGGTACTGGCTGCTGCTTTGCATACATCCTTCTGGATGTGCGGGGGCTGGGGGGGGGGGGGGCGGGCCCCCGAAAAAATTAAAAGTTTTGAGGTTGTTGGGTGGGGTTAGAGACACCAGAGGATTAACACGNGGCTGCTGCTTTGCATACATCCTTCTGGATGTGCGGGGGCTGGGGGGGGGGGCGCTGGCCCCTGAAAAAATTCAAAGTTTTGCGCTTGTTGGTGAGAGCTAAGACAGCTAAGAGCTTAAACCCGAGACCCAAAACGCCCTAAACCACCAGCTTCTGGCACAGATTCCAGGGAGCCCGGGTGCTTTCGCACAAGGCTGTACGTGTTGAGTTTGGGTTGTCAAAGGTTTCGGAATTCGCCAATGGCCCAAATTCACAGTCACAGGCTCACAGAATGAGAGAGCTGCTGATCTAAAGTTTTGGAGAAGCGCCCTTCAGAAGAACACCTTCCTGAAAGCGTGCGAGCGCAAAAAGAGTGATGCACTCATACCTTGAACCCAAACATAAACCCCAGAGCCCCAGTTGATCCCTAGAAACCTTTGCATGAATCCCCTCAGCCCTAAACCCTAAATACCAACCCCGATTTCAACTTCTCAAAGACCTCAACTTTCCCTACACCCTAACCCCTATACACCCTAAACCCTAAACCCTCAAACTTCAACTTCTCAAGGCCCTAAAGCCTCGAAGGCCTTTCGCATTGGCAGCGCCCACGCCCGGGCCGCCAACGACCAGATCAAGGCTCTGGTCTCTCAGGGTTTAGGGTTTAAGGTTTGGGTTTAGGGTCTAGGGTTAACGGTTTGGGATTTTATGGTTTAGGGTCTACGAAACTGAGGGATACTGTGATACTTGGAGGTTCATGGATAGTTATGTGTAGTTGCCCTACTTTGTTTCTGAGGTTGGGCTCCCAGTATGGGCCCTGGGATCCTTATATACCGTGCTGTATACCCGATGCGTACCCTAAAGGGGCAATATGGGTCCATATTGGGGCATACTTAGAGCCTCGAGGGATACTTTGCGGTTCATGGGTAGTTATAAGTGGGGTTATAAGTCCCCTAATATGGGCTATAACTATAGTTGTCCTACTTGCAACTACCCTTGCACTTCCAAGTATCATCGTCTATGCTATAGTCTATCTACTATACCACCGGCAGTACACGAACATTGTATCGCAGCATGTCCTATACATACATGAAATTTGATAGCTAGATAGATCGGTGCATGAATAGATGGCCGCATGGATAGATAGCTCGTTAGATGAAATAGATGAAAAGAGTGCACATACATATATACACATGTACACATATACGCCTATACACGTATACACATATAAACATATATACATACATATGTATAGATACATACATATATACATACATACATATATACATATATACATATATACATATATACATATATACATATATACATACATACATACATACATATATACATACATATACATATATACATACATATACACATATATATATACATAGAGTGTATCTATATATACTTAGGTAAAGATATGTATCTGCAGTATTCTTTCAGAGCTTACGCCCATTCGTCAGGTCAGTAGTCAAAATTCGGGGATCAGGAACCCGACCAGGCTGAAACGAGAGGGGCCTAGTTACTACTATAGTGTAGCACAGCGTTCCTTAATATAACCATAGTATGGTACACCCCAAGACGCGCTTCGAGCTGTTAATGCCCCCCCACATCATATGCGATATGACTGCATCTGCAGCTGCATTGCGGTTTGTTATTACCACGGCGCCCTGAAGCTTAAATCGTCACATGGACAGTTCAGGACATGGCGATGATCGATCACCTGTGGAGCAGATGCCTGACTGGATAGTTCCTATGGATCAGTGGTTTGCCGGTTTGGTGTATCGTTGATGTTGTAGCAGATGCGACACCACGGCATTCAATATCAGCCCAGTAGGTCCCGTATCCGGGGGTGCGGCGGTCTATCTGTCGCACTTTCGCTTGTGGAACCCCTCCGCAACTTCCTCGAGTTGCTTGGTGGAGTCGTCTGGGGTCGTCGTGTGCGGTGCGACGTGATTCGAGTGAGTTTGGTCTGGATCGCTGACTCTGCAGGCTAGGAGAGCATTTGTGCACTTGCAGGTGTCTCTTGATGGCTTTGGTTCGAGCATGTTTACTGTAGGTTGAAAGCTTACCGTTGCTTTTGACTAATAAACCCGAGGCCCCAAGCACCGAAAACCAGAAACTCTACGATGGATTGGATTCGGGACAGGGTTTCAAGGAGTCGGAGTTTCACCGTCGGGCATACTGCAGTGGCCTGTTATGGGGTTTCTGGGGTATGTGCCATCGTACCTTTCTAAAGCAGAGAAAGGAGCCGCTGGATAGCTTTCAACTTCGGGCTCCCCCCCTGGAAGCTCCCCAGAACCGTTGCCCAATTCTGAGGTTTTCAATTGCCGGGTCTATTGAGTTCTGGTTCTACTGATTCTACTGGGCCCCAAAACCCTATTTTATTTTTTGAGGCCCCTACATTACACTTAAAGTCAAGAACTGATGCTTCGGCCGTGCTGGCCCCTTTCTCATAGAACCCTACTGTAGATCCCCTAAAGACCGCTCGAAAGAACCCCTTAAAGGAACCCCATTCTAATAATATTTAAGCCCCTATATTATAATACCCTTATAGTATCCCTTTGTGTAACCCTTATACACCCCATGAACCTCTTCAAGAGGAACCTTATTTTAACAATATTTAGGCCCATATAGTATATAGTACCCTTATAGTATCCCTTAGAGTAACCCTTATAGACCTTAAAGGAGCCCTATTCTGCTGAGGCAGCATGACCGCAATGAGCGAGTCGGGAGCTCGCAAAGAAAATGCATTGTCACTCAGACTTTATCCTAAACCTGGGGCAGGGTTTAGGGTTTAGGGTTTCGGTACTTGGGGTGTAGGTATTTAGGGTTTAGGATTTAAGGAAAGTAAAGATGAAAATAAAGAAAGTACAGTTCAGACTGAAGCTTGGGGGTGCAGGGTTTCGGGGTGTAGGTTTTGGGGGGGCTTGGGGTTTGAGGGATAAGGGCTTGGGCGGCTTGGAGTTGTAGTATTCGATTGTTTTGTTGTTTGCTCCTTCTTCCTGAAATGAATGTGGTTTGTACAAGTTATGTCGATCGGTTTGTCGTTAATTTTCATGGTTCTTCTGTCCCTTCTTCCGTGCATGGTTTTTTCTGCGTCGTTCTTTAGACATGTAGTTATCTCTTTCTTCCAGTCTTTCTGTCTTCGTGTCTGGGTGGGGCCCATTGATATGCGACGTACCCAAAGCGCTAATATTTATATCGCCTTTGCCTCTTTGTGCAACATACTGAGGACCTTGGTTTCAGGTTGCCGAAGGTCGGCAAGAACGTTTTTTTGAGTTGGAAGTCAAGATGACCATAACAAAGACGCAACCACCCCTCCCCCTTCCGGCCCGAACAAATCCTTTCAACGAGCACGTTGAAAAACAGGAAAAGCCAGGACACGGAAAACACCCGGCGTGCTTGGACATCCTGAACCCTAACCTAAACAAAAACCCCCAAACCCTAACCAATCATTCTACAGCCGAGGCTTTGGTCTACGATGAAGAAGGTCACCAGCTTCAATCGCTGGGCTCCTCGCCCTTCCTTACAGTAGCTTGGTTAGGTCTGCCTGCCCTTTGAAATTAGGCTTTCGGGCATAGAAGGTCAGTTGCACGGGTGAGGTAGCGCAAACATGAAGAAGTGGTGCAAGAAGTTGTATGATGCAAAACTGTTGTTGGCCGGAGAGGACAGTCCAAAGACAAAGAAGGCTAACGAGTGGAGTGGTTATCACGGACTCCATCCATCATGGAAGTTGTTGACTTTGCCAGTTCTCCGGACTAGCCGAGCAGGATGAGCTGCGCAAAAGAGGAAAGCATGATGCTTTTCCGAACGATGCCAACCTTATCCGCTGGAGGTAAGACCCTAAGCCCTAAGCATGTTCCATATTTCAATCGCACTGTGCCGTGTTGCGCGGGATCCCAGAAGATGAAGCAAGTCCGAGCATGCCCAGGAACAGAGCTTCATTTTGCAATGCAAGCTTACACCTGAGGTTAGCCGGGCTTTGGCTAAGGGGCTAGGGATGTTTAGGATGAGACCAACGGGCTGTCAGGCACGGTCGATGGATGCATCCACGGCTACAGTGCTTAAGTCGCCACGGAATGTGTCTTGCACAATGTCGTTTGCCGCAGACCTTCGAAAGCGTGGAGGGCCTTTGCTAGCCAGTGCTGTATGTTGTGAGTCGCACATGAGCACTGCGCAGCTTTAAGTCTACCGAGGAAGTAGTATAGAAAGCCAAGGAACCCTTACAGGAACTCTCGAACCCTGATAGTAGCCCTCTACAGAAACCCTTTGAAGGAGCCCTCTAAGTATTAAGGCCCCTATATTGAGCCCCTTGTGTATCCCTTACAGTAACCTCAATAACACTCTTGTTATAGAATCCTTTCCAGGAGCCGGATTCTAAAATCCAAAACCCTCAAGCCCTAAATCTTAAAACCTTAAATCCTCAGCCCTCCGCCCCTAAATCCTAAACACTGTTGTTGTTATTCAAAGCCCCCTTCTTTTAGGCCATCATCGAGCATGACCTGGCGATGTGCATCGAGGCCTCGAGGTATTTGCAGGATCCTTCGAGGTTTCGGGCTTTAAGGGTTTAGGGTTTAGGGTTTAGGGCTTTGAGGATTCGAGTTCCGAGGGTGTAGGCATTATTTGGGGTTTGGGGTTTAGGGTTTAGGGTTTAGGGTTTTCTGAGGTTTTTTTTTTTTTTTGGGGGGGGGGGTTTCGGGCTTTAAGGGTTTAGGGCTTTGGAGATTCGGGTTTTGAGGGTGTTGAGTTGAGGGTGTAGGCCTTCGAGGTTTAGGGTCTAGGGTCCAGGGTTTAGGGTCTTGAGTTTAATGTTCAGGGGGGTTTTCAGGGTTTGCCTAAAGGCTAAAACCTTAATATAGGGGCCTTCGCAATTAGAACAGGGTTTTGGGGCCCATTATACCATAGGTATAATAAGGAACCCCCCAAAATAGTATAGGTAATCAGGCCTGTGAGGGGCTCAGGATCTAGAGTGGAATCTTTAGGGATAAGAGGCTTATATGGGGGTTACCTTTCCAGGGATCTATAAGGGTTCCTTTAAGGGTTTTTATAAGGGATCTATAGGGTTTAGGGTTTGGGGTTTATATGGGAGTTTCTGGTAAGGGTCCTACTATTTAGGGTACTATATTAGGGTCCCCTATTTTCGGAAGCTCCCATATAGTTGCGGTTCAGCGTTTAGGGGGTTTTGGGTGTTTAGGGTTTTGTAGGGTTTTATTATTTTTATTGAAAGGTTTTGTGCGGCGGCTCTGTTGGCACTTTCTGCTGGTAAGTCTTACGGGTTTTTGGGCTTTAGAGTTTAGGGAAGAACTAGTGATAATTTTCTTTGGGTTCGCTCACAGAGTTATACACCATCATACACCCACCAAAACCCTATTCCGATTATGCGGGAGTTTCCGAAAATAGGGGACCCTAATATAGTACCCTAAATATGTAGGACCCTTATTATAAGGACCCCAAAATACGGTACCCCAATTTTTGGAAACTCCCATGCAGGCTTTAGCAGGAGTGTTGCGGTAGAGTTCAGAGAGCCTTTTGAGGTCCTACGGCTGATGGACAAAATCCTGCATTACCCATTATAAGGAATATACCATAATTCCCATAGTTTAGGGTCCTTAGGGTCATGCAGGATTTTGTCCATCAACAGTAGGTCGTAGGGGTTCAGGGCTTTAGGGCATCAGGGTTTAAGGCGCCTGCATCGTTTAGGCTTTAGCTGCAACCCAGCAGACTTACTTGTCGAAAGCTTTGTGAAGGAAGTCTTAGGGCTTAAGTTGCTTCTATCGGGTTCTGAAGAATCAGTGATGATATGTCTGAAGGTTCCATAAACTAGTTATAGTATAAGCATAAAGCCCCTCCGAAGCCCAAGTCTAATTTAATTTCTCAGGGCATGCAGTATGAAGAGAGGTGCTGACGCCCTCGGACTCCTTGGAGCTGGCGGACCGCGCGAGCTTCACCAAACTGATGAAGGCACGTTTAGGGGTTAGGAGTTTAAGGTTTAGGGTTTAAGGGTTAGGGTTTAGAGTTGCACGTTTGTCCTTTAGCTTTGTTAAGCATATGTGGGTGTACTTCGGGTTTTTAGGTTGTTGTTTTCGGGCTTCAGTGGTTTAAGGTTTAAGAGAAGGTACCTCTAGTTTCTGACTCCTCCCTGCGGCAGGTCCAGGTTTCTTGGCTTCTGGTTGCGAGGTAGCTGTTTCCAGCTTTTGCCACACGGGATTTGAAGGTTTGGCTGCGTTTCAGCCAGTAGGGATTACAGTCTACGTAGGGTCATGCTGTCTAGGAGAAAGGGCATAGTTCTGGGTTTGCGCAGTCACATTCTTCATGCTCTATCGACTATCAGTTCAGCGACTACCTAATTTATGTAACCCTCGGTTCGTACTATAAGTATAGTATAAGATACCCCAAAACCTATTCTAACTATTACTGACGCTGCACTCCCACTTCGTGAGTATATACACACACACAGACACGGCCAAAAAGCCTACGGTTTTTTGTCTGCGTTGCGAATCTCTTGCCGAGTAGATTCAGTCCCGTACTTGCATCAGCAGCACTTTGCCTTTGAAGAGTCAACTGCCGTTCATGGGTTCTGAATCATGCAACCTCACTACACTGGCAGAGACAGAGGTTTAGAATCTGAATGGTGACCATCGTTCCTCAAAGGGACTTGCGGCTGAACCGCTGATTGGTCCATGGTGTCTGCGTGTGCACATTGAGATCATAGATGCTTGACAAGAACCCAAGTTCTAGAGCATGACCGTTCTCGGCACAGGTCCACTTCGAGATGTATGTGCTAGTGCACCTCGCTGCACTGTAGTCGCACGATCGTTTGGAAGGTGCAGGGTTCCAGTACTTAGTTTCCGGGAGTTCGGAGGTCCAATGGTGGCATCCGGGGCTTGTGGACTTTTGACCACTTTCCAGGGTCGGGTTCTGGGTAACTCTTCCTGGGGCTTCTGGCACGACTGCATTTGGGTGGTTGTCAAAATTTTGGTCCTTTTTTGGGTCCTTATTATTATACGGCACCTATTATTTAGGGTACCCCAAAAGGGACCATAATTTTGATAACTACCCATTTAGCCCCAGCTGGAACACTATCCAGTGTCCAGGCTTTTGTTTCGCTCCTGCATCGTCCCTGCTGCCCTACCTTCATTCTCCGTGTTTCACTGCTGTCGCTGGCAAGCTCTGCACAAAGAGAGCCATTGAAACGGTACAGGGCCCGCAACTGGCCCTAAACCCCAAATCCTAAAACCTAAATGTTTCGAATTGGGATCCGGGATTAGGAGGAATTGGCAGCAGGGGCTTGTAGCTGCGAACCTGTAGTCGCATCCGCTTACAGTCCCTGTATAACTATACCATAACATACCCCGAAAGCCCTATTTCAATTATCACGGCCCCTCGCATTAGTCAGTATCCGCGGCCCGTGGTTGGGGATGGTCATCATTCCCAGTCTGAGTCTTAAGAGTGGATTGCATGAACAGAACGTAGGCTCTTGAAATCCAACTTCGAAGCACGGAAGGCTGTCGCATATGAGTGCTGCTGCAGCTTCGAACGAGCCTCTTGGACGAACAAGTTCGACTTTTCCTGAAGGGTCCCTACAAATTCCAACGTAGAGTTTACAGTAAGAACCTAGAAAAAGGCGTCTGGTCCAACATCTCCAGTGCTTCACTTCGGTTGCGATTCTGTTAGTTTCGCGGTGAAACATAGGGGCCTAAACAGTTAATTAGCGATACTATTTTGGTGGTTCCTTGTTAATATAAGTATAGTATAATGGGCCCCCAAACCCTATTCCAACTATGAAGGTCCCTATATTTGGGTTCGTTGCTGCAGCTTGCACTGGCTGACTTCCTTCCATGGAGAGCCCAGGCTAAGGTCTCTGTCTTTCCAGGTCTATCCCTGGGGATGTAGGAGCCTCAGTAAGAATACTATTTTGGGGGTTCCTCATTATAACTGTACTATAATATGCCCCAAACCCTATTCTAATTCTTCAGGCCCCTACATTAGTAACCCTGTAGTAACCCTCATAGCACACTAAACCCTACACCCTAGACCCCACATAAACCCTAAACCCTATATAAACCTTAAATCCTAAACCCTAAACCCTAAATCCCCAACTCTAAGCCAAGAGAAAGACCTTAGTCCTCAAGTCCTAGCCGCCTCCCTGGTGTGGGGTAGTTAGAATAGGGTTTTCGGGGTTCCTTGTCATGATTATAGTATAATATACCCCCAAACCCTATTCTAACTATTAAGGCCCCTATAGTACATGAATTTAGGGTCTTGCGAGACTTGGATTTTGTCTCATGTTTTGGGGGTTTAGGTTATGGTGTTTAGGGCTACATGCTAAGAGATTGTCTTGCCGTGCTTCGGGCTTTACAGCTTGTGGGTTGCAACGTGTAGTTTTCAGACGCAAGTCTGAATAATTGGCAAGAGTATCCCAATGTAGTAATAACTTCAATCCTGATATGTAATAAAGCCTGCTGGTTATGAAGGTCGCTAGATCGGAACAAGTCTAGAGTTGAAGTTATGGTGATTCCCCCTCCCCCTCCGCCCTGCCCTCGCGCGGAGGAATGTCGAAGAGATGAATGCAGAGCTGTCAAAGAAGGCCACATGCTTGCCAAACGGGGAAGTCCAAAGCCCTGCATTGGACCCATGCTTATCCTAAAGCCCGAACCTGTGGCATGTTGTCCCAGTAACATAGGGGCCTGAATAATTACCAATACCATGAGTGAGAGCATTCTCGTGTGCTTCGCGCCAGGCCGCACGCATGGCCTCGATAACTTTGCCCCAGCCGCCTGGAACGAAAGTCTTGTTCAGACGCTGTGCTTGGATCTTGTTTCTCAAAGACCCACGTTAGATAGACGAACTATCGAAAGACTCAGCCTAACAGAATCAGCGCATGGGTGACTTTAGGGCCTACCGTCAGAGGGATAGTAGTTCAGTGCCGAGCCATGTTTACGGGGGTTTGCGCCATGATGGTTCAAGTTGGAGATTCCCCCCCCCCCCCCCGTTATTCCAAAGGCTTCATGATGAAAGCTTTCGCCCTAAACCCTAAATCTTAAATTGATTCTAACTCCTAAACGGTCCCTCAACTCTAAATCTTAAATCCAAAATTCTAAACAGTCTTAAACCCTAAACCATACCAGGGCCCAGAAGAGCCCTGCAGGTTAGTACTGCTCAGCACGGCAATCGAACCCGGGCAGGAGCAGCACGGGAAAGGGGGCACCAGGGCCTGCGGTCGGGGTCTGGAGGCCGACTAAGGGGTTTGGGGTTTCTGGTTTAGGGGCGAATATAGGGGTTACGGGGTTTATATGGGGTTTGAGGTTTGGCCGTCTATAGAGCTTTGGAGTTTGGGAATGGGTCTTGCGATTCAGGATGCACAGGCCGCTCCTCAAGGCGATGGCGGCTACCACAAAAAACTACTAGTGCTCGTCGTCGTCGTAGCTGGTGGTTAGTCGTGGTAGTTGTAGTAGTAGTAGTAGTAGTAGTAGTAGTAGTAGTAGTAGTAGTAGTAGTAGTAGCAGTAGCAGTAGCAGTAGCAGTAGCAGTAGCAGCAGCAGTAGTAGTAGTAATATGTAGTAATAGTAGTAGTAGCAGTAGTAGTAGTAGTAATATGTAGTAACAATAGTAGGTAGCAGTAGTAGTAGTAGTAGCAGTAGTAGCAGTAGTAGTAGTAGTAGTAGCAGTTGCCGATTCGGGGTTCTCCGTGGCCGATTCAGGGTTCTTCTCTGTTTCCTATTCAGCGTCTTCAGTCGTTGATGGTTTCCGATGCAGCTGGCTTAGTCGCCGATTCAGGCGCTGACCCCGTGGGGTATATAGGAGCTATGTGTAATCATAGCCCTCGATCGTCCCCACATCTACTTATTCTTTCTGTTCTATATGGCCTAATTCAGGCCCCAATCTATTTTGGCATCTGCCTTCTTCTGCAGATAGCACCGCCTTTAGCTTCAGGTTTACTTCTTCCGAAGAAAAACAGGGCTCCAGGCCTGTACTCCTTAAACCCTAAACCCTAAACCCTAAGCATTGCAGCTTGCAGTTGCGAGGACCTCAAGGCGGTACAGAGAATGTTCGACAGTGATCTTCTGTGCCGCGGCGAAGGATTGGAGAGGATATGGGATTGGGTATGGATCCACACAGGTTTTATATGGGGGCTTATAAGGATACTACAAAAGTTCGGATGCTTATGGAGCCCTCATCAGCTGCACAGGCTTCTATCCATTTCCTAGGTGCTGACCCCGGGGGTAGGCTTGAGCCCAGACGTTTTGCAGAGGAAGTTCTTGCCTTCGCTTCCAGGTCCCTAAATGCAACAGAAGCCGAGGTGCTCGCGCGTGTGGGGGGGGGGGTTGGGACTTGGGGCGTTTCAAGTCCTTGGTCTCGCGGCCAAAATTGTAAAGGTATTAGTCTTGGACGGCATTTACTAAGTTTCAGGGATATTCCTTCCATTGCCCCGAACCTGAAGGGTTTGCTACTTGTCGAGTGTTTTGGGCCCGGGCCTGCTGTTTGGGAGCTGCTTCTGCGCATGACCCCCTGCCAGAACTCGCTTCTCCGTTCGGTTTCAGGAAGGTTTCCTCGACCCCAAACCCCAAAAGTCTGGGGCAGTTCATCATCTCCTTACCCATAGGCCCCAAAGTAGTTCCTTTTTGGGATTACCTTATAGAATTCCATATTATAAGAACCCCAAAAAGGAACTACTTTGGGGCCTATGGGTAGCACATGCCAACAGTCCGCTTGCAGCAACCTGAAACCCGAACCCCAAACCACCAAAATCCTGAAACCAAGTCCCATGCCTGAACCGACAAACCCGGAATCCAACACGCCCATTTCCTGGACCTTAAGAGCTTGATAGCTAAACCCTAAACGATCAAGCACTTTTTTACATCCTGCTGGTAGCGAGGTCAGGGGTCCACATTCCTGTAAGCCTCGGTGTAGGAGTTCTCGGAACCACATTGTCTCGATTTTTCGCGTTCTAGTAGGTCACCACTGGAAATATTCTGGAAGTATATATGAACTTTCAGAAATACGGTTGATAAATTCAGCCCGTCAGTAAGATCCACTGGGATCCGTGTGTTGGATTTCTTAACACGGAGTTTTGTTCATCGGTGGTCTATGCTTCCCCAGAACGCAACAACTGCTCCACAAGCCAGCCTCAAAGCCCATGCTCAAAAAGACCTTCACCAAACCGCCTCGAGCAGGTGCAAGGCTGTGATTTCCTGCAGGCGGAGGTGGGGCCTTCGGGGTTTAGGCTCAGGGGTTTAGCGGTTTAGGAGTTTAAGAGTTCAGAGGTTCAGGGTTTAGAGGCTCAGAGTTTGGGGGTTCTTGGACTGATTGGGACTGTGGGGTCAAGGACAGCATCAGTGAGGAGAAGAAATGAGATCATAACATGGAGGCCCTCATATGAAGGCCCTTAATTCAGTTTTTTCCTCAGGCTTCTACTTTACGCCTCAACCTCTTTGAGTGGTTCGGATTGGGTCTTTGCTAGGTGTCGGCTGTTTGCATGAGTCCTGTGATTATTAATGTGGGACTGGCATCGGTGAAGTTGACAAATTCTTAATTCTGGTCGTATATGGGCTTGCACAATTAGCTTCAGAGTCACCACCAAGAACATACCATCATACTGCAACATGCCCCAGCACCTTATTGTATATAGTTCTACACAAGGCCAGCATTCTTCCACATCTGCTGGCTCCTTTTGTGGGGCTTCCTCAGGCCTGGGCTTCCCATCTTAGCTGCAGGAGACCCAAAGCCTTAAACCCTAAACCCTAAACGGCCCTAAACCCTAAACCCCCTAAACCCTAAACCCTAAACATGAAACTTATAAATGGGTGGGTATTGCTGGCGAATCCCCTTTTCGAAGGCTCTCTCGTGTCAGGCCCCAGTCCCTCAACATGGTCGTCCTGCGCATCGTCAAAAGACACGAGGGTTCAACAAAAAAAGAAACTTATAAATGGTGGAGGACATGGACAGTGATGGGGATGAGATGTCAGAGGGTCATGCAGGTTCGGATCGTGCAAATGAGTCCGTTTGGCGAGACCAGTGCGAACCAGGCGAGGGTCAGAACAAGGATGCTACAAGAGTTTGAGATGCCACTCCGTTTGGCGAGACCAGTGCGAACAAGGCGAGGGTCAGAACGAGGATGCTACAAGAGTTTGAGATGCCACGGTGAAGGTTTGCGGGGTAGTTTCGAAGGGGTCGTAGGTGCCCCGTTTCTGCCTGCCCAAACGGGCAGGAAGATGCCGAGAGATCGGAGACCAAAAGGCCCTCGAACAAAAATACATAAACCTTCAACCTGAACCCCACAGCCCTTGAATCGCTAAACCCCAAACCCTTCAGGTAGACTACGAGTTCGAATTTCTGGCAGCTTGTGTTTGGCTACCTTTCCTCACAACCGATGCTCCTTGGCCTGTGAACTTGGGGAGTGCAGCATGATCTTGTACAATTTCAGTATAACTACTAGGTTCCCCAGTAGTACCCTTTTACCCTTTTTCTTTTTGGGTTCCCTTATTAAAACCGAATAGTAGGAAAAAGGGTACGCTTATTATTAAGGGGCTACTGGGGAACCTAGACTATGGGCAATGAAAAAGCAGTAAAGGCTAAGGCTTAAAAAGCTAAGGCTAAGGAACCCAAGCTGCGTAAGCGGAGGTTCATGCGTAGTTATAGGTTGGGATGTAAGTAGGGTGACTGTAGTTATCAGCCATATTCGGTGACTTTTTCTAACCCGGTTTAGGGTTTAGGGTTTAGGTTTTAGGGGGCTTTAAATCAACACATTACCCATGAACCTCCAAGTAGCGCAGAGGAAGTGTGGGCTGTACCGCTCCCCACACCCAAGCTCCTCACGGCTCGTGGGCAAGACACAGATCGAGACGCGGCGCAATCAGGTCTTTCTGAATTGAGGTTCTTGAGGGTTTAGGTTGAGGATTTAGGGTTTAGGGCTTCTGGATTAGGGTCTTCTGGAGATATCGACGGTTTTTTCGACAAGTCGTCTTTGGGCCCCTACTTTGGGAAGCTTGTTCAGCCGGGTTTCCAGTGATGCCAACCCCACCCCCGGCGCAGTGTTTGCAAAGGTTTCGCATAAAGGTTTTCGCAGGGGCGGTCTGGAGCTGCAGGGCGTCCAACCATGTGCCTCACAGGCTAAGCCGAGCAATTGTAGAATGGGCTTGAGACTACTCTATTCATACATATTTCGAGTTCGAGCCTGTGAAGACTCTTGTCATGAGCTCAGAATTCGAAAGGATCGGGGTTGGAGTTTATTTCGAAATCCCGTCCTGTGAAATTCTCGTGCGAAGCAGTGCTAGGCCTGAACTTCAGGAGTCCACCCGGCGCTCTCTGCAGTATTCTGTACGTCGTATCTTGCTTTCGCTGTATCGTACCGGTTTAGGCTTTCAATGCTGTGCGAGCTTGGGTTTTCATCGACGGTTGAAGAACAGGAAGAAGGTCCGACATGTCGTCAGCCAACAGGGAAGCAATCCTGATAAAGACACAGCACCAACTCGAATGTCGTGCAGTCAGAGTAAAGCCTCATAAATCAATTCATAAAGCCCTTCGCAGATCCTTTGAAAATCCCGACAGAACCCTCCTAGAACCCATATAACTTATACTGAACCCTAAACCCCAACGCCAAATCCCAAACCCCAAACCCTAAACCCCTAAACCCCAAACCCTAAACCCCCAAATCCCAAAACGCTTAGAACTTATACTACTACTGAATTCTTGAGAAAGAAGGCCCCGATCCGAACGCTTTCGAGTTCTGGCACGCGACCGGAGCTCCTTGCATGGCATGGTAGGATTTAGGAGTTTGGGATTCAGGAGTTTGGGCTTTGGGTTTTGGGGCTTTTGGGTTTAGGATTAAGAGTTTAGGCTTAGGTAACATCAGTTAGGTGTTCGTTTCGGGCTTGGGTTTAGGGTTTGGGGGTTTTAGTGCCTTCCCAGACCTCCGGGAGGATCCAAAAAGTAGATCCCCTAATTTGGCACCCTGGCTACTAAAGGGTACTTTATAGGAACCCTCTTAAGGGATCTACTTTTTGGATCCTCCCTTAAGGGGTCTGGGTTAGGGTTCATGTTGTTGCGGTTTAGGGTTTTGTTACCCACACGCGGTGTCCAGGGTCGAGTACAGGGGAGATGCGGGGCTTAGAGAATCTACTCGGAGGATCATGCGACTTAGTAAGTAAGGTTACACATTACCTTGAAAATGACGGTTATGAGTAGTTGTAAGCATAGTTACCCTGCTCATAACTACTAGCTACTAAAGTTACTAGTCCCCTGATCCTTCAAGTAGGGAAACTAGGACAGGTTCTTTGCCGCAGGTGAAAGTATGCATGAAGTGAGGTCAGCTAGCTGAGAAGCACATGTCGGGATGAGGGCTTTAAGGGCAATATGGGTAGTTGTCAAAATTAGGGTCCCTTTTTGAGGACCCCAAAAGGGACCATAATTTCGACAACCACCCATATGCTGGTATGCGTGATAGTTGAGGGAAGTCGGACTTTTGTGTTTTGATTTGGGGATTGCTGTGCCTGACACTCGTACTGTCAGACGCCTGTTTCGTAAACTTTTGTTTGCTTTGTCTGGGCCGCTTCGGATTGTTTTGCTTCATGAGGTCGGACTCCTGTGACATGGGTTTGTGTTTGTTCATGTTGTTTTGTTTCATGCGGTCGGACTCCCGTGTACTCCGTTCTTGCTCAGCTCCCGCTTTTCTTATCTCATGCGGTCGTCCCGGGTTCTCGTTTGCTCCGGATGCCTTTCTCATGTGGTCCAGCTCCTGTGTCCTGGGTTCCTGCTTACTCCGGTGTGCTTTGTTCATGTTCTCGGATGTCCAGTGTGTTCTTATTTGCTTCGCTTCGCTTTTGTCGTTTGCGGTTGAACTCATGTGTCCCTGGTTCCAGTTCGGGTGCGTTCCCTTTGGTATACAGTTGGTTGAGTTTAGCAAGGGAATCTCAAGCTCAGAGCGAGTTGTGTCCGTCCCGCATCCATGTACGTCTAGCTGAACCATTTAGGAAAGTCTTGACAAGAATTCAGGTCTTACATAATGGTCTGCCTGCGGCCTCCTGGATTATGGTGTCTTTCGTAAGTGGTGCCATGGCTCCCCAAATTGAAAATGTGCCAGTGTTGTACTAGAAAAGTAGTAGACAAGGCCGTAGAACCAAAAAGCGAGCTGTACAAAAGTTACAAACGTCTTACAGACCCATTCCATCCCATTTCCCTTGCCCGTCTGACTTCGTGTTCCAGAATAATCTGCAGCCCTCCAAAGCCTTAGCCTTAGTCGAATGATTCAGGCCCGTTTATACAAAAGATCTGAGGCTAAGTTGCAGTCGGCCGACCCGCCGACGATCGAAATGGGTCACACAGAGCGACTTGGATGCATGCATGCACACGGAAGCAGGTCGTTTCAAGACAACTCTCTCTCTCTCTGTGTCTCTCCACATATATATATATACATAATATACATATATACACACACATGTGTCTGTTCGTCCGTCCGTCCGTCTGTCTGTGTCTGTACATGTATATGATTGTGCAGCATGCAGAAGCTGCTGGCTTGCCTTCCTGCTTCGACTGGCTTCTGACCTACTGCCTTGGCATTTTCTAGCTCTGCGAAGTGTTTGCTCGTTCGGAACTTTCCGCCAGGTGCCTATGGTAGCTCAAGCCTCTATGAATAGGCATGCTAAAGCGAGCTTCTGCGTTAGCACTTTCTTCCGTTCGGACTTTCGTCAAACGGCCTCAATGGCACGCAGTAACTAGGGACCTACCTGCAAAGCCTCAATCAGGATTCCGGAAGAACCCTGAAGCATTTGCTTGAGGCTCGAGATCTCGTGTCCACCTGGGAAGTTTCTGCCCCTTCGGCCGGTTCAGGATGAAGGGTTGTAAAGTTTACAGTGTGTTTGTTGTCATAGTTGGGTCACATTTTACATTTTTGTGGGTACTTAAACCCAATAAGGAACAGAAATTTCAACCGTGCACGGGGTTGGGGTTGTGGGGATATAGGTGTATAGTTTAGGGTTGGAGATGCACATCGAACGGTGAGAAGTGATGCTTCTGAACGTTTCGGGTCAGCAGGCTGCGCCAGAGCTCAGAAGGTTCGACGACAGGCAAAAAAACACTGGGCTCTGCTTGCAGCAACAGCGACGTTAGTCTACGGAAGTTCGACACCATTGGCTTCAATGACATGTGTCCACGGGGCATGGGCGGCGGGGCCATGGTGTATGGAAGCAGGGCGTGTGGTTAGGGTTGGAAGAGGTTTTTGAGCCACACCCCCGCTCGGAAGAAACCCGTGTCAAGAACCTTGCCGCTCAAGCGGAAGTTTGCAAGCGCCGGATTTTAGGAAGTCTGGATTTTGAGCAAGGGATGTCCACGTGTGCTCGGGGAGCCGACCTTTTTAGTCCATGTGAAGTCGAACCTCCTCAGAACGCACTAGGTTCGAGCTATGATAATTCGACATGGACAGATTCGTTTTTGACGGGCTGCGTTGGGATGCCTTGAATTGTACCATGTCTCAGGTTTCTTTGCTGCTAAGATGGGTATTCTCTGGGGGAGCGCGAATGTAGACTGCAGTCCGGACGTCACCAAGTACTGCAACCCTATGTCGCACGGAAGTCGGGTTAGGGTTTAGGGTTTAGCCGAATCACGTTCGAAACCTCCGACCCAGAAGATCCCACAAGCACAGGACAAGCGTGGAGTACGAGTACAAGAAACCGACCAGTGGTTGGACGGTGGGCAACCTGGTGGCAGCCTTGAACCCAGCGTCCGTGGAGAAGCTGACACTTGAACCCGAAACTCATGGCTTAGAGTTGGAATGTGAGTTTCGGCGGCAGCTGCCAGGAGTTCAGATTTTGGGGCTACTCTTTATTTTAAAGAATTTCTTAGCCCGTGAACTCCCATGCAAAGCCAGGCACCAGATCCAGCTATTATATGGGAGTTTCTAGGGGGGTCCTGATAATAAGGATCCCCTACTATTTAGGGTACTAGATTAGGGTTCCCTATTTTAGGAAACTCCCATATCCCCAGCATTGTAAGCCATTTTGGCTCAAGCCACCGCGCGTGGCTCGAGCTTTCTTCCCATGCGTTTCTGAAGCGTGCTCGCAATGGCCGACTCCTACTACCTCATCCTGGGGCTCCCTCCGAATACTCCTCAGGATGATATCAAGAAAGCGTATCGGCAAGCTGCTCTTGAGTACCACCCGGACGGAGTCAGGACAGCACTGTGCAGGATGCCTGAATCACAGTCTCAAAACGACAACGGGGGCGAGTTGGCTGTGAGGAAGTTCTTGTCCCGCGTCGACTCCAAGGTGGTGCGAGCGTCGGAAGACAAGAAGAAGCAGGACCGGCGCACGCAAGCAGCTAGCAAAATCGCGCTCGCTGCAGCCAATGCACTGGCCAAGCAAGAGAAGAGGCAGCGGAAGCGGCAGGAACAAGAGAAGTTTCGCTGAGACGTTGAAAAAGCCAAGCAGAAGTCCCACCGCTTCGCGGACCAGGCATTCTCTGCTTGGGTTGGCTGTGGTTTGCCATTGGGCCATTGCAGTTTCTCTACTTCACCCTCGTCGTGCCTGGCTAGATCGGTGCGTGGGTGCGGCGCAATGCTCCTACCCGCAGCTTCTTTCCAGGACAGGACTATCCTGACAGCATGCAACATGGTTTGCAGGGATGGCCTCCGGGTTCGAGGCTCGTCCGTTGGATTTCCGAGTCTTTTGTTTCTGGGGAAGTTGGGGTTTCAACTTCTTTCCTGCATCTCTGGGTCCTCATGGAACCAAAGTACATGGGGCGATGCGCCGTGTGGGTCGGCCTCGCTCCCCTTTCATGCGACGGCGGCTCCGTGGAAACATTTACTGCTGGGGCCCATGTTGGGAGTCACTTTCATGAGACCGTGGAGTGCGGCGGCTTCAACAGGCGCGGATTTGGTGCCTAGCAGCTTTGCTGACGACCGACTGTTCTACAATGTCCGTGGCAATCTTGAGGCCATGCATCGGGCTAAGATCGCGAGTGATCGGTTTGATCATGCATCAGCTTTTCAGTGCCGTGCCCGGAAATGTAGCATTGGATCCTGGCATCGGAGCAAGTCTGGCCCGGAGGGTTAGCTACGACTATGGTTCCACCATTACTCACCAGGTGGGCCAACCAGGTTGCATCCAGTACAAGAGGACGGCACTGGATAGGATCAAAGGTAGCTCTCTGCCCGGACAAGATCCAGGCTCGTTCAACAGCTTGTTGCGCCCATGTACACTTGGGCGGCGGGAATGACGAGTGAGGAGCACCAGCTGCTCAGTGGCCTCACACACGATGTGTGCCGGACCATCCGAGGTCCGGGTTTGTAAGATACTCCGATGTGTCTTGCGCTCGGGTTGACGGGATGGCATCTCGACCCTGTGGCGGTGAATGCTGTGCGAACCCTTCAGACGGCAATCCGATATCATTGTCGGAGGCCCGCTTGGCTTTCTGACGCCGTGCTCGGCTTTGCCGTCCGACGATGGCCTCAGCTTTTGCCGGCTGCAACACGCATGATTCCTGAGTTTGGATGGACTTTGAGCGACAATGGTGGCCACATCACTTGTGTTGATGATCAACGCCCACCCCGGTCTATCGAACTGGGGGTTGACAACTTCTTGGTGCTTCGAGAGTGGATCTACAGTCATCTTCGAAAGAAGTGCCTAAACAGCTGCGGTCGAGTGGTGCGGAGTCTGCGACGGACAACACATCAACTTGCTCAGGACTGCAGCTACCGGGAGTCCCGCGTGACACCTTGTGCACTTTCTCAAGTCATCGGTCCTTGTATGCCAGTGCTACGTCGCGCATCCAGCGACAGGCCTGCCTCGTGACAGGATGTTCGGTGTGGCGTGCTAACAACGGTGTGCCACCTGCAAGAGGAGATGCCCTCTCGACCCCACTTAGCGTGGGTTTGCAGTGCTACGGCGGCTTGTCGCCAAAACCTTGCAGTCCGACTAACCGTTTGCCTGAACGGCCCTTTTGCACGAGAGCGATTCGAGATCCCACCCCTCCAGTGGTCATCGATTTCGGAAGCTTGTGCGAGGAAGTAGGAGACCAGCTCTCCCGCTACTTTGAGTCCCACGCGGAGGTGTTCGTGGCAACCGACGGCTCAGCTCACCAGCAGGTCGCAGCCCTAGGTCAGCGGAGGAATTCCGTCAGAAGACCAAACGCCATTCAGGGCGGAAGCCGAAGCTCTTAGTCTTGTGATTCGCAGCGCTTTAGCTTTTTGGGACAAGCGATTCATGGTACGGCGTGTTGTGATTGTCTCGGACTGCGAGGCCGCCATCGCGGTCGTCCAGGGCAGCTCCAGCTATGTTCCTGTACTTGCAAAAGACTGCCGGAAGCTCTCCGCCTCTTTCGCCAGCATATCGATGTATCAGTGTGGTGGACACGATCACACGGGAAGCAGTCAGTTCGTTTTGACCCTCGGGGTATGGAGTCGCAACTTCGTGCCTGGAACGCGATGGCAGACAGAGAGGCCGGGGCGGCGATGCGCCGCCGCCTCAATGGATCCCTCAGGCAAGCCTGGCACGTCCAGGAGAAGCAGGCCCATGATTGGGAAGTCTCAGCGGTTGCTGGCTTACAGCGAGCCTCCGAGATCTACAAAGCTCATGTGGGTTCCCTGCGGCAACCAGCCGCTGGGAGCTAAGGTTTCGGCTCAACACGTGCGGCTAGGACACCAGTGCATCCTGCCGTACGGCTCAAAACCAAGAAGCCCCAGCATTGTAAAGCAAAAGACAAGCTCCTCGGGACCTGCCGAAGCACAATATTGATTTGCTTCGTGTATCAGGGCCGTTAGAACATGTGCTTACAAAACAAGTATCAACCCTCAGCCCCACAAGCCTGATGCTCCAATAGGCTCCGAGGTGCCGAAGCCTGTGTATTCCTGAACCTTCAACCCTCAACCACCGGACCGAACCCGGTTCCCTGAAACCCTAAAATTTGAAACTGTGAAACCCTGAACCCTGAATCCCGAAACCCTGAATCACTGAAACCCAAACTGCAAGCTGCCGAAGGCAAACAGCACTTCTTGACGGGCCTCTGCAGCACTGATGACAATGTCGAGACTGCTGGCAACAGTCAGTCCTTCGGCGCAAGCCTTAAACCCTAAATTTCCCCATAAACCCGAAACCCCTAAACCCTAAATACAGACCCTACTCCAACGCCCTTAGCCCCACAGTAGGTTCTCGGAGGGTGTTATGCGAGGTGCACAGGGTGTTGTTAGGATTCTCTGCGAGTGTGTTTAAACGGTTACAGAAGGGTGTTATGGGGTTCTCTGAGGTGATATAAGGGGGTTCAAGCCCCAAACCGCAAACCCCCAAACCCAAAACCGGTTGTAGAAGGCTCTGTTCAGGGTTCGAGGGCGGCTCAACTCTACCTGAAGCAAAGCCCTCACTGGGGCCCTAGTAGTGAGGGTGTAGGTTGCTGGCATTGAAGTAAACGCTTTAGGGTTTAGGGTCAAACTCAAGTCACATAGTCAGATATTGGATTTGGGCATCGGTTTAGGATCCAACAGTTTGGGATACATGATCCGGTGCTTGAGAGGTTGACCGGCTGTGTCAGCGACAGGGCTGCGACAAAGAATCGCCTCAATGTTTGCAACCCTGGAATGCTGTACTTACTCTGCTCGGTTGGTCCGGGCTGATCGGTTGCTGAGCCCATGAAGTGTTGTGCAGAGCTTTTCAGGCCCTCCGACATTGGGCTTTGATAGCTAGAATTGGGTGTCGGGACATATTCTACTACAGTTACTACAGTTTGATTAAGGGGCCCTGAATAGGGCAAGGACTTGTCTCAGTATTCATTCAGAAGACACACGAAGGCCATCGTCAGCTCGTTTTGTTTGCATGCGATTCTGCAAAGGCCAAACTCAAATCTCAGGGCTTATAGGGTTCAGGCTAAACGGTTTAGGGTGTTGTGTATATGGCAAACCCTGAGCCCAAGAAACCCTAAACCTTAAGCGAAAGCCATAAACCCTTAACTCTGCGAAGACCAACTGAAGGAACAACAGCGCTCAGACTCCTAAGCCCCGACGTGCTGGCAACCTGGAACATACACAAAAATGTCAGTTCGGAGATTGAGTTTTCATCCTGAATTTCGAAGCAGATCTCTCCCGTATTCCCAATTATGCCCAGAGACTCCCAAACCCCAGGCTTCCTACCGCAATTCGGCTTCCTACCGCAGTTAAAGGACATTCGAAGGGATTTTGGAATCTCTGGGTACTGCAGTACACTATACTATTCTCGAATATTTAGCTTTTAATATGGTATGCTATACATTACATTATTATATCATACGGTGGCCTTACCGGCGTAACCTCGAAACTCGTCCCCGTATGTCTGCAGCTCCGTTGGGGTACCACCGACAGCCTTCACGTCTTCTCCAGAAACTGGTAGGGTAGGGTGGTGGCAGGGTGGGGTTGGGGAATAGAATCCTTCAAAGCGGGTTAGGGTTTAGCTTATACCACATTCCTCCTCGCTCCCTGAATAACTTGTGCCAGGTTTACGACCGCAGGGATGTGCACAGCAGCCCGTCCTGACAAGAGCTGAGGGCGTTGGGGCATTAGCTTTTCGTTGTGTTGCTGGAATGGGTGTGCCGTGTGAAACTAGTATGCAGGGCCTTGTCCTCTTGAACCACAAACCCCCAACCCCAAACCCCGAAAACTTTGAGCCCACATTGAGCCAAAAGCTAGAGCCTTCAACTTGTGATGCCTGAAGCCTCTACTGTTCCCTGAGACCCTGAAGAGCTTCATTCTTGACTCTCCGGCAAACAAGAGCCTGAATAATTAGTAATTAGTACAGCTAGTTCAAGTGTTCCTCATTATGGTCATGGAACAATATGTGCCTTCAAACGCCATTTATGGTTCCAACTCTAAAGATTCCAGGCCCGTATATTTGCTGCATAACAAAGACCTTGAACTTAAACTCAAATCACCATGAGACTCCAAGTACTTGGAGGATCATGGGACCTAATATGTAAGGTTATAAGTACCATAATTGGGGTTATACGTAGTTATAAGTATAGTTACCCCAATTATAACCCCAGTTGCTAAGTCCCATGATCCTTTAAGTAGGGTCAGTCCCCGGGCCTCTGCACACTTTCAGGATGCTGTGACTCTCTTTGCTGATCACACCGTGGCGGTCATGATCAGCCACTTATCTTCTGTTTTGTCGCGGGGTAGCACATCGTGTTCTACTTTGGGAATTTCGGTGTTGACCGAAACTGACATCTTCACAACCCTCGCATGTAACTCCTAATCTCCTAAAGCAAGACCTCCAAGCCGTTTCACTTGGCTTGACAGGCCCCAGAAGCCCCAAGCCTATTAGTATTATTTGTATCAGTCTTAGTATCAGTATCATTATCGTTGTTGTCTTTACTACTATGTTGTTATTGGTCGTGTTTTCTTAGTCCTTACACCTTCACAAGCAACCTTGACAGTATAGGCCTTGCAGACTGACACTAACCTTTCGAGAGCCCTTCAAGGACGCTTTAGAGGAACTCTTACAAGGGGATCCCATGAAAGAAATCATTAATTATTATAGAAATCTATACTACCCGGAAAGGGGACCTCATTATAGAAACCTATATTATGCTCAAAGGATAAAGGAGCCATAAAAGAAACCCAGGCCTGTCCTTCAGTCGCAATGCCGACTCTGCAGCGAAGATCCACAGGTCTACGTGTCAGCTCGCAACTTTTGGCATCATTAGGGTTTACCTTGACCTACCAAACCCTACTGTTTTTAAAGGTTTTTAGTATACACCCTGATATGATATCTATGGGGATCCTACAAAAATGTAGGTTTCGGTAGGTTAAGGTAGGGTTTTGAGGGAATGCGCAGTCCCGCAAGGTTCCTATAAGGGTTCCTTGGCAAAGTTCCATCAGGGCTATTGTTACTGTGAGGGTCATACGGGTTTGCTGGTTTAGGGGTTTGGGGCTTCAGGGCTTTAGGTTGCGTCTGCCGTGCAGGGTTTTAGGGTGTATCATTCATGCGGCCGGATGTTGGGGGGACTGCGGAAGTCCTTGAGGAAGGAGTTAGGCTCGATGCCCCAGGTTTTTGACAGAGTCGGCTGCTGTGTTTTGGGGCCTGAGGGTCCAGCACCCCTTGACTAAGGAAGATCTCCTGAGCAACAGTGACAGGCGTTATCCGTTGAGTGTAACTATTCCTGATATCATAACATGAACCCACCTCTAGTTACACTAGTTCAAGGAATGTTCCTCGACCTTCTGGTAGTGGGCTCTTTGGGGAAGAGGCTCCGGGCGCGGAAAGGCAGCTTCTGGCATCTAGGTTTCAGTGCGATTTCCATTACGTGCTTGCTTGTGGGTGAGAGGTGCTTCGCTTCTGGATGCATGTAGCTTTTGAAATACACACACAGACACACACACACAGAGTCATAGAGGCCGTCTCCTTGAGTGCACGTATGTATCGAGTCAGTCTGCATGCGCGCGCAACATACAAGTATACCTACCTACCTGTCTGCCTACCGGGGAGCGGCATAGCCACGATCTGTGCTGCCGGGGCTTTCCTCCCCCAATGTTTCCTGTTCGCATGACGAGAATGATGGGCGATGCAGTACCTATCTACGTACCTAGATACATGGGAGTTTCCGAAAATAGGGGACCCAAATATAGTACCCTAAATAGTCGGATCCTTATTGTAAGGACCCCAAATGAAGTACCCCTAATTTTCGGAAACTCCCACATGCATGCATACATACATGCGTGTGACTGGACGTATTCAGTGTCTGCTTGGCTTGTGCAGGTAACTAGCATGTGTGAGTCGACGCATGTTGTCGATATGAGTCTAGTCTTGCTGTCTTGTGATCATTCGTCGCCTAGATGTACTGCGCAGCTTGTCGCGCTACGAGGCTACCTTAGCAGGGATCTGTCATTTGACGTGATTCCGATGCTAAATTCAGTTAGTCGCGTTGGCCGTAACATCCGCGGACCAACGCTAGCACCAACGAGACCGGGCTAATTATGCGCTGCAAACGGACGCATTGTCAGCCTAGAATTCTCATCTTCCATACCACAGCCCACACCGCCGAGGCATACCGATGGAGCCACTGGGACTGTCTAGCTGTAAAGTTGTCTGGATCCTGCACGACCCGTGTAAAGGTATGTCATACCATAGTTGCATGGACCGTTAGGGTTAGGGGTCCTTCATCCTCATCCTGGTCCGGTGTTTCGTTGTTTTCACTGGCTTTGCTGTTGACGGCCTCAATCAGCTTAGTCGGTTTAGGATGTTATACGTGTGTTACAAAAAATTTCCCAGGTTCTATGAAGATTCTATTAGTGTTCGCGAGGGTTTTCAAGGGCGCTAGAAGTGCTTCAGGTTTTAGGCTTAGGGTCGAGGGTGCTTTGAGGGCCTAAGCCTATGCGCTTCCTGACTTTGATGCGGGTTCGCAGCAAGTCGAGTACCTGAGACCCAGAAATGTCCTGCCATGCCGAGGTGCCGAGGGCCCTTATCACATCCCAGGACACGGGCGGGGGGGGGGGGGGNGGGGGGGGGGGGGGGGGTCTTGATGTTAGGCGTCCTTCTTTGTTTTGTTCCACAAAGAGCCGAAACAACCCTCGTCATAACCCTCTTGGGTCCCTTTATACTCTGAAGCCGGGCAGCGGCCTGGTCAAAAGCAGGGGGTTTACCGGTAATGCTTGGGATATGAGGTTTACCAAAACCTCCGAATAAGTTCACCTGTTAAAGACATACAAAAGGAACCATAAGAGTGCCCCTAGAAATGGCTTATATATGAAAATCATACCAAGGAGGCCTACAAGGGCAGGTTGTGTAGGGCTAAGGTATAGGCTTGTCAAAGCGACACCTTCCCAAACTCACCCCCCTGTAGTCTCCATATAATCAATACAGTATATCCCAAAACCCTGCCACGACTATTAAGCCTGAATCTCGCAGTGCCCGAGTGAAGGGTTGCGAAATGGGATGTCTTTATGTATGCACGTATGTACTAGGTGTCCCGGCGGGCGCTTCTTCGCCCTTTTCTTCGGGTTCTCCTTATAACCAAATTAAACCCGATAGTAGGAAAAAGGGTACGCATATTACTAAGGGGCGCCCTGGGGAACTGGTGCAAGGTTACTTTCAGTTCGGTCACCCACACGGGGCCAGCGAAAGGCATAGGCTTTGTCATAGTTGGGTAACGTTTTACATTCAATGGGTATTTAAGCTCAAGAAGGGACAGAAGTGTAGATGTTGAAACCCTAAACCCTAAACCCTAGCCCAAGCATAGACTCCTAGGAGAGCACTAACAGGAAATTCTTCGCAGACGCGGCACGAAATCTTTTGCGAGCGGGACTGTTCTGCAACTTGGAGCAATGCTAGATCTTCTACTGATCTTAGGAATTCTGTTTTACTTTTCTTACTTTAATAAGTGGTTCTAAGGGCGGCTAAGGATCTTGTAACCCGATTCCGATTTCTCTAGTTGTCCTTACCATACTTATGCCCTTAATTGTAGTCTGTTCCTTTCGGTTACTTCTTCCATGATGAGGCCCCAGTGCAAGAAACGTAACTAACCCCAGAAAGTCACCCTACCCCAGGGGCCCCTCATTTTGCTACCACTTCGTGACGATGCACCGTTGGGGAACATACTTCGGGATTCGGATCGTGGGGGAACTTTTTTTTGGGTGGTTCTCGTTTACTGTTTGCCAGGCCAAAAGCAAGCAGCAAGCCGGGCGAAGAAAAGTACGTTCATTGACCCCTTGGATGTGAGCTTCGTGTCTTGATCCTTTGTGCTTCTGCCAGGAACAGATTCACTTGAAAAAGGTGCAAGGGCGCTTGGACCGAGAGTCAGCCGAGATGGGGCAGGGAGACAGAGCCTGCCCGTTTCACACCAGCCAGACTCCTGCCCTGGTGGACTGCATGATGCAGGTCCATTACCAGCCTGATTCTCAGCCCGTCGCATCCTTGCAGAAAGTCCCGGACTTGCGCTTGCCAACATGTTCGCAGGCAAAAGCGACGGAGCTGACGGCCATGGTTGGCCCCTCAAGGGACCAAGCGGTACCTGTGAGTCCGATCTTTTCCCAGTCGCAGGGCCGATGACAGCTGCCCATGGCCCGAAGGTGTAGTGGAGGAGATGGCGGCGCTTGGTCTTCAGAGCATGGGTGAGGCTTGGCAGCTGCGACGAACGTCGTTTGATCTGTTCAGATCGCTGTCTTTTCTGAGGGGGGAGCAAATTTTTGGCAAGTTTGATGTACATCTTAGGCAAATTCAGGTAAATTTTGATTTCGATTGAGGGGGTAGGGATTTTTTGCGCAAAATTTATTTCCCCTGGCTGGCCATCGCCCTGTAAAGTTTGTTTCCTGGCCTTGTGCCATTTGGGCAGGATGGCCGGGAGGATGATCGGGAGGTAAATTGAAAACAGCGAGGGCGTCGGGAGGATGATGGTGAGGATAATTGTGAGATATGTCGGGGAGGATGAGTGAGAGGATGGCCGGGAGGATGGTCCGGAGGCAAATAAAGACCAGCGAGGGCGATGGGAAGGATGATCGAGAGGATGATATCATTGCTTGCCTGGAAACGGTTCTCATGACCTCAAGCCTTAAGCCCTTAAATCCCTAAATTCAGTAAAGTTCCGGTTCGGTTGGGTTCGGTTGGGTTCGCTTGAACCGGTATGAACCGGACGGCGGTTCTGAGCGGTTCCGTTCTTGTGCGGTTCGTTTCGCGGTTCTTACCGGGTCCGCGGTTCATCCTCTTCGACGAGTACAAGTGGGATGCTGAAAGTGGCGCCTGCCTGTTTACGGGGTTTTGGAGCTTTCGGCAGAGGCAATAGTTGCAGTGGTAGTAGTAGTAGCAGTAGCAGTAGCAGCAGCAGCAGCAGCAGTAGCAGTAGCAGTAGCAGTAGCAGTAGCAGTAGCAGTAGCAGTAGCAGTAGCAGTAGCAGTAGGAGTAGGAGTAGTAGTAGTAGNGCAGTAGCAGTAGCAGTAGCAGTAGCAGTAGCAGTAGCAGTAGCAGTAGCAGTAGCAGTAGGAGTAGGAGTAGGAGTAGGAGTAGGAGTAGGAGTAGGAGTAGGAGTAGGAGTAGGAGTGGTAGTAGTAGTAGTAGTAGTGGTAGTAGTAGTGGTAGTAGTAGTAGTAGTATGCAGTGCTTTGTGCAGTCCCGAGATGTTGTGTTGCTCAGGGGGCTTAACGATAGCATATGTTCCATTTCAGGTATGTCACTGGCACTTGCAGTGTAGCACTTGCAGTGCACAGCAGAGCAGCAAACATCCATAGCAGCTGTAGTCTAGGAGCAGTTTTTTGCCACTCCATGGCGATGCTGAAGAAGGCATCATGGGTTCATGAACACTTTTGGAAGGTCGGTGCCTCGCAGTTTCGCTTCTGCAAGCACTGCAATTCGACAGCTCCTACTGAAGATGTGCTTGAGGAGCTGTCGAAAAATAACCGTCACCCGGGCACTGTGTACCTCGGGGCTTGCAAGTATGACTCCAGCCCGAGTACTCTCATCAATCACATGCGGGCCAAACATGCTGAACTTCTACCTGCCGAAGTGTCGGAGCATCGCAAGACCGAGTCTGGAGATCTGAAAGACAGCGAACCCGATTCGGACTTGCTTGCGCAGTGGGCAGAAGAAGTGGTGTGGCAGGCACTTGAGGCTGGGAAGCGCTCCATCAAGCCACGAAAAAGCCCGCCTGCGCGAAGGGCGAAGGACCCATGGACCTGTGCAAGCAAAGCATCAACAAATTTGTTGATTTTAAGCTCCCCGCAGGCACCTGCAAGGCTCTTGGGCACGACTCACGACCTCAAGGACCGTGGTTCGTTCCCGCGGTTTCGCGTGCTTGTTGTCTCTCCGGGTTCAGGGCCCTGCTTCCTGCCAGCAGATTTTGCTATCGTTCCAGGACGAGCCTGAGGAGGAGTGATCGCCAGACAGCAAGAGAGAGTGGTTGCTACACTCGGGAAATGCTGCGCTAGCGCCTTCTCTGCTGGAAGTCCAACGATTCAAGCTCATAACGATTGCCCGCGGCATTCCGCCCTTGGTTCGTGAAATTTGTCCCCTATTGTTGCGCTTTGATTGTAGCGGCTCTCTGGGGCCGCTTTGATTGCAGCCGCTCTTTGGGCCGCTTTGATTGTAGCGGCTCTCTTGGGTGGGTGGTGAGAAGTAGTAAACCCTGAACCCTGAAGGTGGTGGAGCGCACCAGGGCCGGAGAGAGGTGGTTCGGTTTCGGGTTGCGGGGTGGATCACGGTGTTCGTGAGAAGGGGCGAGGTTCCGTTTGCAGGGCGCCCGAGTCGTAGTTGGAGTAAAAGTTGTATTAAAGTAGTGTAAAAAGCAGTAGTACTGGGAGCAGTAGCGGTACTTCTTGGTAGTAATAGTAGTAGTAGTAGTAGTAGTCGTAGTAGTAGCAGTACTAGCAGTACAAGTGGTGGTCGTCGTCGTCGTAGCCCGTTTTGCAACCGACCTGGAACGCCAGGTCTACAGGGCTTTCAACACCTGCCAGATCTCGGGTTTAGGGGGAGGGGAACGGTTCGGTTCACGGTGCGGTTCCTAGCGGTTCGCTGCAGCGGTTCGGTTCGGGTCATGGCGGTTCGGTTCCTGGCGGTTCGGTTCGGTTCGGTTCCGTCACTTTCCTGTAAAAATCGAAACCTCCAACCCCAAAGTTGTAAATCTCTAGGCCTGAATTCTTGAGACCAAAGAACACTAAACCCTGTCCCTTAAACTCCGCCAGCCAAAAACATAAGCGTTAGTCCTTATCTGATCTGTTTTTCGGGGCTACTCTGGGGTTGCCCTGCTGCACACCAGACCCACAACCTGGTCCCTGGCCAAGGAAGTTTAGGAAGTTCAGGTTTCGATTGGCTGTACAAGGGATTCAGGTTTTCAGAAGTCGTTGGTAAGGAGCTAGGTTTAAGTTACTATGATAGATACATAATACATAGCTTAAACAACATGTTTTCATGTTATGGTATTTAAAAGAAGGTGACGAACATAGCATGCTCATGGAGATCCGGCCGTAGCTAGTCTATGAGAACCAGCCCATCCCTGCTGGAACACGGTTTTTCATTTGCCGTGGGGACGACGGCCTGCCACTGTTACAGGGTCCATGTCTGCTTGCACCCTAAATTGAATACATTCATCGAGGTATGTTATTGCATGGGAATCCGGCAAATACTAGTATGAGCAGATCAGAAATTGTCACACCAAGGCAAAGTCGCTCATGGCACGCGGCGACTACGCCTCGGGGCAACAACTTGGGAAATGTTCAGACAAATCGGCTCTGGGTTTAGGGTATATGATGGGCTTCCCCCCTGAATTCCAAGCAGAACAACCTACATTGGGTTATCTCGAATCATGCGGGTTTTCTGGGTCTGCCACATGTGTTCCCGGCATCTTGAAAGCCGAAATATGTGGGTGCAGAATCATCGTCCCTCACAGAATTCTGCACTGAACCGTCATCCTGCCGTCGTCACTTGTTGCAGCTGCGATTGCATCAACTGAGTTTCACAAGAAGGCGCCGATGTACGATCAGCACCCAAACTCGGATATGTGTTGCTTGCCGGCCGTAATCCCCAGGCCCACGCCAACAGAAGTGTACGCGCCCGAATCAAACCCCGAAACATCCTAACACCCTGAACCCGAAACCCCAAGCCTAATATAGAAGCCTAGATCTATTATTCCTTCAAGTTCCTTATTTGTCTTGTACCATAAAGGTGCCCAAAGCCTTACTCGAATTATTGAGGCCCTACATTAAACCAGAAAGCCCATCCGAGGCATACGTGGTGCGATCGGGCCATGGGCCCAAAGCTGCAAAGGAAGAAATCGACGTCATTCGTCTTTCGACATGGGGCATTTCCGGGAACGCAGGACTCGAAAGGCTTTGATGAGGGTGATATGTCGGTTCACCACCAGGGCCGACATGGAAGCCTGCGCGCCCGTTGCACATCCACATCCTGCCCGAAATGCAAGGTTTGGAAGTGGAGCGATAAGTTCAGCCGTCTTCAGTGGATGAGATCGCCACCGGGTGGAGTTCAGCTTGGCTTGGGCAAACGCTGGCACAGGTCGGTCTCAGAGGTCAAACGCTGAAGGAAACATGTGGTTTTCTATGGTGTTCTTTTGGTTTCGGGAGTGCATTCGGGGTTCGTGCATGCGGACTTGCCGTTTTGGTACAGGTTTGGATGCACGTTTGCCATTTAGGATTGGGGGCTGATCCTGGGGATCTGGCTTTGGAGCTTCGCATTTTCCTTTTGCCCCCCCCCCCCCCCAGGTCTCAGCCCTGACTCACCAAAACCACATCCCAGACCGCACTTCGACATGTAAATGCTTGGAGCCCTGAGGTTTAGGGCCACAATCCGTAAGGAATGCAATCTCGCTGAGGATCCAACTGCCGGAGATCTGCACATCGTCCTCCTGCAGAAACAAAATCTCGGCGGTCACTGTGGCGAGGCCCCCCATGAAAAATGCAACCGCTGGAGACCCTTCAAGCCGCAAGCCACCGACTGACATGTTGCCTTCAACAGCTTGTATTGTTACAAACATCGGCTCAGGTTGTACTGATTAGGATTGCTGCGCTGTCTGCGGGTTTACTTCGGCTGTGGTATTGTCTTACCCAACATGCCTGATTATTGGTGCAATCCGTAATTCTGAGTCATGGAACACCACGCCGCTAAAGGTATGATCTGAACTCGAGACCCTTTCAATCCTTCCCGGCTAGCATAGAAGCTTCGATAATTAGTACGCCTGGGGTTCCTGCAGAATCCAAACTCCTTTTCGAAATACGAAGGCACCCCAGCTGGGTCAATTGCGTGCGGGTGCCCAAACCTTCAACGCGTGTCCTAGGTAAATCATCTTTAGGCATTCTTTAGGCTGTGACCAACTATGTCGGAATATGATGCAGATTGGAGCTTGAAGAGGAACAGTTCTCGCCATACGAATTCAGATCATGCCTTCAAGCCCAACACTAATATGTACTGAACAAGTATCAGCACTTTACTTGGTCGCAGTAACGTTGGTGGAAGCGATTTTCGGCCTTCGCTCCAGTCCTTGTATCGGCAGGGTTACCTAGTTCCATAGTTCTCCCCCCCTCGGATCGTCATAAAGAAGTGTCAACAAACACAAGTAACAGTGTGAAATGCATGCGGACTAGACACGCACTACAACGAATCGTTTCGCTTGACATCATCGTGCCAGGAACTACATGGTCTTTGGCTTGTCCGATGGCTCCTCAGACAGACAATTCGAGCCCGAAGGCATAAGACACTACAAAACCGTCCTGAGAAGCAAGTCTTTGCGTGTCGTGGCGGAAAGGAATGCACTGTCAATCGCAAGGCAGAGTTTTCAGTACAATCGTGAACCGTCGTGGGCGTTTTGTAAACTGCTTAGCCCCCGACGTCTGAAACCGACCGTGCAATGGGAAAAAGCATGATGGAGCCTGGGCAAACGGATGTCATGTTTTTCCCAAACCTTAAGCCCTTAATCTCTAAACTCCAACCCTAGACCTTAAACCCCTAAACTAATGGTGCAGGCTGTATGTTTTCGCCTTTGCTCCAGGCTCAAGCTCGAAGCATCATAAATCTCTTACCTAAGTAGGCAACCTTTAGCTTTCTTCGGGTACTATAATCCCTAGGTAATCCCAAACGTTAACCTTTAGTTCCCCTAGGATACTGGGACAAGTAAGTAAGTAACTCAGTTCTGCCGCAAGAGCAACCCCTGGCCCCTAGCCTTAGCTTCGGTTTAGGGTTTAGGGTTTAGGGTGGATTGGGCACAAGAAGGGCGCCAGGACACGGTGAATGTGGAGCCTGCTTGGTTGACAGAGTGAGCCAGATCTGGGATGTTGTAGAATCCCCGACATTCGGTTGCAGTAACAAGCTCTTCCATCTGACCAAGGCAAGATCGCCTGGACTTCCATGGAGTTTGACTACCACTTCTTGCCATTCCTTTCCGTGGGTGTGCCGCGGCACCAGTGGTGATGCAAAAAGCAAGGTGGGAGTTTCCGAAAACTAGGGGTACCTTATTTTGGAGTCCTTACAATAAGGATCCTACTATTTAGGGTACTATATTAGGGTCCCTATTTTCGGAAACTCCCAGGTAGAAGTTGGGATCCTTCAGGGGAAGAGGAGGCAGTCTCATAATAGGCTGGAAATCTGGAAATCTCTCCGTTGTGTGCATCTGTAACCAATGATTCAGAACCGAGCTCCTCTATTCCGTGCCTTTGCATGAGCATCGTGTTCTCACGACCCCGCACCTCAGAGTGGGTGAGGCAGGTAGCCTTAAAAGCAGGCACGTGAAGCTTATTCCAAGGCACGTTACAGCATGCACGGGGCCCCAAGCCGTCGACACTTCAACTTACAGGACAAATGAATGCGGCTCAGGCTCAGGCGCTATCTATTCGTTTGCTGCATATTTGGCCAAGGCTTTTACCCAGTTCCACTCTAATGATCCGTTTCGTTTTGTACACTGCAAGTATCGTAGAATCTGCGCGACGGAGACCCTGTCGATCTTGAACGCCGAAGAAGGAACCGTGCCCGTGTCTTGGAGCGTAATCTCCTGAAGCTCCGCGCAGCTAGAGCCGCCCAACTTCCAAACTGGTGCTCGATGCAGAAGCATGTAGAGGTCGGGCATGCACATAGTATATATATATATGTATGTACATCTACCTACCTATCTATCTGTCTACGTATCTATGTATATTTATATATATGTATATACATAGGTATATGTATATACATATATACATGTATACCTATGTGCGTATATACGAATGTACATATATACATGTGTACATATATACACATATACATATATGCATTTCTACATATATATACATATGTACATATATACATATATGAGAACATATATACATATATACACATATACATATGTACATATATGCATATATAATCATGTAGTATTCGAATACGCTACAATGTACATAGTACAATCGAGTCTATCTTGGGACTTAACCTTGGGCTCTTCAGGCTCGCTTTCGCGGCAATGCAACTCCGCATGGAATCTTGTTGTTGGTTTGCTCATGCCAGTACCCCCGACCTGTAGTACAACAAAACCTAAGCCCTGAACCCTTACAGAACCTTAAACCCTAAAGCCTCAAGACTTGAACCCTCAAACCCTAAACCCTAAAGACCTGAACCCTCAACCCCTGAACCCTAAACCCTAAAACCCAACAAGCACCCTAACACCCTGATCCCTAAACCCAACTTCTAAAGTCCCCGACCCAGCTCTGACCTCGTTAGCCTTCACGAGTCTGAGGAGTTAGGGGCCAAGAAGATGCCCATCTCGTCCTTAGTGGCACCTTCGTCTGCACCTAATTAATACAGGGGGTTATATAGCGAATTACCAATTCCGTAGCATTTTTTATCAATCCGTATCGTAAAGCATACCCCAAAATCTATGTTAGCAGGCTCCCAAGTTTGTCCGAACATTGAGACTTCAGGGTAGCCCCAGGGAGCCATGCAGCTCCGAAGCCCCGGAGCCGCTTGAAGCTTTCGATCGTTTCAGATCGAGGTTCGGGGTTTAGGGTTTGGGGTTTAGGGTTTAGGGTTTGGAGTTTAGAGTTTGGGGCTTAGGGCCTAGGTCTCAGGGCAGGGTTTAGGGCCTAGGGTTTGGGAGTGTTGGGATATTTTGGGCTACTTAGTTCATGGGTAGTTACAACTGGGATTGTTAGTAACCAAGTATGGGTCACAACAATAGCTACACCCATAAACCGACTTGGCTACCCCTATGACAATGAACCTCCAAGTAAGCCCTAAGCCCCTCAATCCCAAAGCCCAAGAACTGTCCTTAAACCCTATAAACCCCTAAACCACTCTGATGCCTCAACCCAGAGACTCCAATATCTCTTAATTAAGGAATATGTATACCTTAAATTAAAGTAGGATCCCGAATATGATTTAAGGTATATTCCTTAATTCAGGGATATTAGAACCCCCTAAACCCTAAACCCTATAGCTCCCTTAAAGGATCCCTGAAAGGAGCCCTAGGTCCCTAGGTCCTTCATTGGAGTCTCTGATGCAAGGGTTTAGGGTTTAGGGACGGTTCAGTGTTTAGGGTTTAGGGTTTAGGGACGGTTTAGGGTTTAGGATTTAGGGTCACCAGGCCCGGGGTGGATACTTATTCGCCGCCTCCGACAAGGCTATGCTCGCCGCTCGGAGTGATCGCCAAAGATTTGGGGCTTGTAGTTAATATGGGAGTTTCCGAAAATTCGGCGTACCTTATTTTGGGGTCTTTATAATGAGGATCCTACTATTTAGGGTACTATATTAAGGGTCCCCTATTTTCGGAAACTCCCATATCGGGGGCCTAAAGGGTTCCCAACAAGGGATCAAAAAGGAATCCATTATAGGGTTTAGGGTACTACAGGGCCTCACAATGATTACCAATACTATTTTGGGGGCTTCCTTATTATACTTATGATATCATGGGCCCCAAAACCCTATTCTAATTATTATTAAAGGGTAAACCCCGAGCATCCCCAAACCAGATGATCTGCTTGGAAGTGTCGAGGGCATGGCTGGCGAAATTGAAGATGCTTTTTGGAGAAATCGGAGGGCAGAGAGAGAGAGAGTGGCTTCGTGCTTGTAGACGTTATGCCTAAGTAAGAAACCTGCCGGAAAATGCGCATAAGGGTGGTTGCGGAGACGGTTAACCTTCCGGCTTTGTTCTGCATGATGCTATGCCACACATCTTATGCCATAGTATCTTCTTGTTTGATGAAGCAGAATGGGTATGGTTGGGTCTGGTGGGAAGCTTGTGTGCAAAAGTAGCCGGTCTCAGCTGCGAGTCCTCCTTGAGTGTAGAGGACACACTACATGCCGTACCCTACAGAGCAAACATCTTGCATTCGTGCTGTTATGTTTGTTTATGCTTCTTCACCCATGGGTATGCGCAGGGGCCTTATGCACAAACCGTGTTGCTACTCCTCAGACTCGCGCCTAAATGCTAAACTACGTCTCAGGTCTACATGATCTCAATGATGTCGCTTGGCCTGTCACGGGGCCTTCTGATCCGAAGTGAGGGTGGCCTACTACAGGTTTCCAAAAATCAAGTGCTTCCTACATTCTAGATGCTTCTGGTTTTACATATCATCTCGGTGTCGGCCAGTAATCCCCTACCCCCCTCCATCCCCATCCCGCCAGGAAGTTCTCATCTCAAGCCGTCCTCGTTTTGTGACGTATTCGCGTTGAACTCCACAAAAATCAAGCACGGAAATGGGTTTTGTGCACCCAAAGCATCCATACCAGCGCTTGAATGCTGCATAAGGGATCGCAATCTTTACGGCAAGGACTCTTCAGGAAGGGGTCGAGGTTCAGGTTGAGAACTGTGGTGTTTCAAGGTTTCCGAGTGGGGTTCGGTGTTTGAAGAGGCTGGGGGCTGAAGAGACTTCGTCTCGTGGGGCCAGGGTGCACAATTTTTTGTATCTTGTCTCGTCGTAGAGCTTTCGGGCTTTTTTCTGCGCAGGGCGTGGGAATTTGGGTTTGGTCTCAAGGGTTTTCAAGGGCTTTGTCGCTTGAGGAGTCGGAGTGTTGGCGGTTGAAGAGAATTACTTCTTTCATTTGGAACGAAACCGCTGAAAGAGTGACCTGGAAGGGACACGGTTTTCCCACCTGTACATGGACAGTACCTTTCTTAACTTGTTAGTTCTGATCACAAGGACATGAAGAGTCACCCTTTCCACGGGGAGCAGCTACCCATGCTGAGGAAAGCCTTAAACCCCTCCCAAAGCCAGAGTCCCAAGTTGCATGTCTACCCTTAATTCCAATCTTGATGTCAGACAGTAAGAGGAACCACCATTCTTCTTGGTAGTAGAGCGGGGAGGTAACTTTTAAAATTTTTTGGGGTACCATAATCCCTGTATAACCCTAATACGCTCCAAGTAGGTCTTGCCATGAGGTTTAAACCTGTGGCCACCACAGGCCAAGGACCATCGAGCTGACGAAGAAGTTCCAGGTCCTCCCGGAGATCACCATGAAGGCAGGGGATCAGGGGTGTACTTCGGTCTCTGCAAGGGCAACGAAAGGGGTTTACATGGTTGCCAAAGACTCTCCGGGACGTTGGGTGTGCGTTCACGATCGGTTTGAAGGGTATGAGGCCGTCCTTCAAGGGTTGAAAGGGTTGAAATATTGTGGGTGAAGACGCTGACAAGACCCCAAAGCCATATTCTCGATTCTAACTCAACCGCCCACGTGCACCCTAGACCTGGAAAACCGAAGTCAAATCTGCAAGCACCTGCCAACGAAGGGCGTGCACGTCCTGTCACGCCCTAGCCCGGACTCGTTGCCGACGGTTTAGGGTTTAGCATTAAGCTAAACCCTAAACCCTTAAACTTTAAACTGTAGGGTTTAGGATTGGGTTCTGGAGAAATTCGCAGGAGACGAAGAGCAAGACTGCAATGAAAAGCCAGCCCGGAGAAGTCGCGGTCGCCATTGGCTCAGGCTCAGGCCAGCAGGAGAGAGTTTAGGGTTTAGGGTTTAGGGCCCTATGAACCCTAAACCTGTAGTCGTGGAGTGCAAAGGCTCTAGAGCTTCACAGGTTTGGCGTTTGGAGTGTGGTTTGGTTTTCAGAGTACTTTCAGTGTGGAGAAAACTGCTCAGAAATTGATGGTGTGTAGGAGATTATCCGAGTGGCCCTACGGCCACCGGAGTGAAACATGAAGAGTTGGGTGTCTGTGATTTGGGAATTCAGCCCTGGACGGCTACAGGTTCGAAGTCTGTCGGATTAACATATTGGCTTGAGGCTTGCAGGGTGGTGGCGTCGAAGCGTGCCTCAGGACCAGAGTCCTTCAGAATCGACTTAGAGCCTCAGAAGACTTGCGTTAGGAGGCACTGTGTGTCTTGCACCACCTCTCATGATTATGTTTTTAGCACCGTTTGAACGAGCATAGTTGGTTGCATGCACTCGTACAAGTGATGGACTCCGTTGGCCATGACATCCCACCATGTCGGCTCATGCGAAGGTCCAAGATGTAGCCATGCCCGCCTAGCTGTTGAACTTCTTTGCCGGCGGCTTTAGTAATACTCTGATGGCAGCTTCCAGTTGCATCAAGAATCCATTGCAGACTTTGGTGAAGCCTTCACCCTACCTAGAGGGTCATACCCAACCCCTTTGTTGGGGTAGCCTGAGAAAGGGGTAGGGTATGACCCTTTTGGCAAATTTCTGTCCATGTTGCGCATGCTCAACGCAGCCGGGGTTGCGGTTCGTCTACCTCGCACAAGCTCAGAAGCGGGTGGCAGGTTTCTCCAAGAAGCTGTTGCGCACCTCCGCTCTCATTTTAAACTGTGTAGGGCCCTTAGACATCCTTCCTCGTTCTCGGTTTCGGGTCCGACACCCACCACGCCTTTGCTGCAACAAGCCCCAGCGTTTTTCGCAGGTTTTGCCGCGGATGCGGGTGAGCAGGCCCGGCGACTGGGAGGGTTTGAAAAGAAGCTCCAAACAACAGTCACAAGTTCCAGTTGTTGGTGCGATAAGCATCGGTTCGGCATGAGAGAGTTGGCCCTTGCGGCACAACAAGCCATCGTTTCGCAGCAACGTGTTGCCATATCGGGGTTTGGAGTCCGGGATTTCGTCATTTGGGGTTCAATCTGTCTTTGCTCTTTGGTATCATGTGTGCAGCAAGACTTGACGGGCGTTGAGGCGTTGCGAGAGTGAAGTCCGATGCATAGGTTGGTGGTTGTAGGACTATCTTCCTGTTGCCATGACAGGATGTATCCAAGCTAAGCCACGAACGGCACTGCCAGCAAGTCTAAAGGCCGAAGATGTCTGCAAGATGACCTTTGACTATGTTCCCTTCCTTTGGTAGAAAGTGGCCGACTTCGGGCCTCATCCAATCCTGCCATGTCGGTTGATGTCGAGGTTGGACTAGTCAGTGGGAGGAGAACCACAGTGCAAGCAGCCTTGGATGAGACGGTGGGAACATTGAAACGACGGGTACAGAATGCACTGGGAGTCGGGATGGGGTCGCTGCTAGACTCATCCGGATGCTTAATGGATGGATGTACGAAGATGAAGAAGGCCAGTGACCGACTGACCTTGCTGCGTGCAAGCAGAGTTCAACTTCAAGCCTCTTCCGGTGCCTTTGCTGCCATTCTTGGCGATGGCTCTGTTGTGACCTGGGGTGATCCAGTGTTCGGTGCCGACAGCAGTCGTGTGCAAGACCGGCTGAAGAACGTGCAGCCGGGTCCAAGCCACTGACTGTGCTTTTGCCGCCATTCTGGACGATGGATCTGTCGTGGCCTGGGGTGACTGCGGGGATGCTTCATATGGTGGTGACAGCAGTGCTGTGCAGGATCAGCGCAAGAATGTTCGCCATTCTGAGCGATGGAGCGGTTGTGACCTGGGGTGGTCCTGAGTACGGTGGTGACAGTAGTTCCGTGCAAGATCAGCTTAACAACATGCAGCAGATCCAAACCTCTCACCACGCTTTTGCTGCCATTCTGGGCGATGGATCGATTGTGACATGGGGTGATGCTGACTGGGGCGGCAGCTGAAGAACGTGCAGCAGGGACTGTGCCTTTGCTGCCATTCTGGACGATGGATCCCTTGTCACCTGGGGTCGAGAAGATTATGGTGGCGACAGCAGTGCTGTGCAGGATCAACTCAAAAATCTGCAACAGATTCAATCTTCAGGCGGCGCCTTTGCTGCCATTCTCAGCGATGAGTCGGTTGTCACCTTGGGTGACGCCGATGCTGGTGGCGACAGCAGTTCTGTACAGGAGAAATTGAAGAACGTGCAACAGATCCAAGGTGCAGACTGTGCTTTTGCTGCCATTCTCGGAGATGGGTGGCGACAGTAGTGCTGTGCAGGATCAGCTGAAGAATGTGCAGCAGGTCCAATGCACTGCGGCCGCTTTTGCTGCCATTCTGGAGGATGGATCGGTCGTGACTTGGGGTGATGCTAAGTACGGTGGTGACAGTAGTTCCGTGCAGGATCGACTTAACAATGTGCAACTGATTCAATCTGCTGGCTCGGCTTTCGCAGCTATTCTTGGCGATGGCTCCATTGTCACCTGGGGTGATGCTGAGGTCGGCGGTGACAGTAGTTCTGTTCAGGATCAGCTTCGGAGCGATAGCTGATAGCAACGCTCCTGAGAAATTACTAGTAAGTGCTCGCGGGTGCTCACAAGCATCGCGAAGGCACTGCATGATCGAAGCGCGGATAAAGCTCTGGCAGCATGTACACTATTCTACAAGCCGCACTCCGCAAACACCCTGAACCGCTGGCGGATTCCTACACTCTTGGACTCCTTGACATGAGCCTGAAACTCTAATCATAGTCCGACAGGAAGGTGTGCGAGCACTGACCGTCGTGGATGGCTACATGTGCCCCGGCACAGCAGGGGAGCCATGGGCTGCTAAGCTTTCAACTCGATGCATGCTCAGGCACAAAAAATCCAAATCCTATCGTGTTGGGTTGAGGGTTGAGGGTTCCCGATGAAAAGCTTTTTTTCGATCTTCCCTAGATAATGGGAATCCAGAGGGCCTATTCAGGAGCTGAATTTCTGAATATCAGCTTCCACACTCAGAGAGCCGTGAAGGTTGGACTTGCAGGGAAATCAACAAACCGAAGCTCCAAAATTTAAAACCCTGGTGCCTCTTTTCTGCTCTTGTAGGGGCAGTCTGGGTTGATAAAGTTTGTTTCGAGTTCTTTACTTTCCGGCCTCTGTTTATCTCCAGCTCCACGGAACTCAGAACCTGCAAGCAGGTACACATGAAGGTTTCGGATTCGGGAATCATAGCTGCCGGTGATTTGAGGCCTCATGACGCAGACGCTCCGTGCTAAATTGAAAGGTACATCGCCAGCAGGCGACACATCCATCGGATAGCCATTGCAACGCAAGAGGCGGCGTTTGCAACTCGGCTGCGTCTGCAGATTAGCAACGGCTTCGTGGCTGATCGAGATCTTTGGCCGTTCGCTTCGAGCTTTTGCCACAACCTGGCATGCTATAGACACAGCGAGCTTTGGTACCTCCCGAGGTTCCTTCCCATATTCAGCCTAGCAAGCCTCAGCTTCAGCCCCCTGAAGACCAAGTCTTCCGGTCTTCAGCCAACCGCAGTGCCTAATTGAGCCAGCGGCCCCTTAGCTTCTCAGCAGCCGATCCCGCCCTTGCAGTCTGAACAGCCAGATGAACACGAAGTGCTGGATCCTGCCTCTCTACAGCCTCGGACCTGCACGACGTTAACCCTAAACTCTAAACCCCAACCCCTGAACCCTAAACCCCCAAACCATGGGAGGTATACCACGACCAAGGCCTCACACCTAGCATTGCAGGTGTTCGAGACGGCTACCTGGATGCAGCTGTCTATGGATCCGTAGGAAGATGTCGGGCTTGGGTGCGCATAATATAGAGGCCTTAATATTCTGGGGGGTTACTTATTATAACTATAGTATAATATACCCCCCCCCAAAAAAAAACATTCTAATTATTAAGGCACCTATGTTGGCCGGAATTTCAGGCTCAAGCTTGTGTAGTTGATCCGACCTGAACAAGACGTTGGGGGATTGCTGCACCTTCGATGTTGTCCATTTCTTCTGAATTGAGAGTAGGATGGGGCTGCCATCTGAGGGATTTCAAAGCTGTGAAGCAGGGCGTTGTGGAGTGAACAAAGCTGCGAAGAGCTTCCATACACACCGTACTTGAACCACATGCACGTATGAGAGCAGGTTTCGGGATCACAATTTGGACTTATGTGGTGTACTGGAGAAAGATTTGAACACGGGCCTTGCGGAAAGACCGTTTCTGTTGTAACAACCCCAGGACCATTTTGAGCAAAAAGACGAACAACAATACCAGCTACTATTTTTGTAGTAAGAGTTATAGCAATAGTAACAGTAATAGTAATAGCAATAGTCATAGTGTGCGATCCTCGGCCTGAAAACATGAAGAAGCCGGAAACGAGCCACTGACTGTCTCACCGAAGCTCCTTACCAGAACCTTCACACGTTGCATCCTTGCCCCGCTCCCCCGAAGAGCGCATCCGAGGCTTCTTGTATGTGCGCTGGAGCAGCAGCTACGTGACGGATTCAGAGCGGTCCAAGGCCACTAAGTGGGCTATTGTTCCTGATGCTACGGTATATTATAGTACATTGAAGTATAGTATAGCACATTATAGTCATTGTAGTACATTATGGTATATTACAGTTTCTTGTTGTTTATCATGGCACAGTATAGTATATGAGTCACTCTCCCAGCAGTCGTAGAGGCCCGAAGAACACGTCAACGCCTTCATGCTCTACTTCTGCGTTCGTTGCTGCTTGTCACTTTCTGCTACCGATTGTTGATATGCAGCACAATACCCAGCGTGTCCAATACCAGCGTCAATTCGTGCGTGCTCATGCTCGCAGAAAGACAGAACAGTGATTGAATGTGCGCCGCCCTCATGCTCCTTTGGCTGTCATGGCTGGTTGCTGCTCCTAGGCATTGCATTGCATACCTTGACCTGACACGGGGTAGCTGCAGCTGCTGTTGCTGATGACGACGATGGTGACGAAAGGGGTATTGATAGTCTTCAGGTTTGGTTCCCGCACCTGAAGCCTGAGCCTGAAACGCTAAACCTACCAGGACCCCCCACGTACCCTTTAAAGGGCTCTAATATTTCTCATTAAGAGGTAATGAGGGACTACTATAAAGGGTAGTTGGGGGGTCTTGGTACACCCTGAAGCCTAGACCCTAAAGCCAAGCACGTCTCTGAAGGAGGAGCTCACGAAGTTGCCTTTGCACTTCCAGGGCCCTGGGGATGTTTCGCACGTGATGCCGCTGGTGGCTCGGCGCAGTTTATTCCATAAGGAGAAGGCTTTGGGGGTTTTGTAGGGTTCAAGGGTCGAAGTATATACCCGAAGATTCTACCATACGGGTTCTAGTTCTACTATGGGGCTTTACTATCACAAGGTTCCATCATGGGGTTCGTGGGGGGTCGTTTATATAAGTATAGCTATATTATACAGTATATGTACATACACATGCATTCTGCTACAGGGTTTTGTTGTTATGCAGTGGACCCAAAGTTGGCTCATGAAAACTTTGCTACCGCCCAACATGAATGCGTGCAGAGACATAGGTGCATTCATATAAATGTCTGCTGCTGGCAGCTGACAGCACACTGCACAGGCCATAAATACAAGCGTTGATCTCGCGGCTTGGGTCCATCTGCGGCCCAGCAGCAAAATCTGTGCAGGCCTGCTGGCATTGGATCATGCCCTGTTGAAACAGGAAAACATTACCTGAGATACACAGAGTCGTGGGTACAACGCCTCGAGGCCACAGCTCGCACTGTGAGCAATTCACCGGTGGCGGTGTCTTCAGAGCATGCCTATGAGGCTGGGTGTTTAGGGCTTCAGGAGTTTAGGGGTTCAGGGGTTTGGGGGTTTAGTCTAAGGTTTAGGGTTGAGGGTCTTGGTTAGGGCTTTAGGGTTTTGAGGTGGTCAGATGTACAGGCACCTTTCACCCGAGACACAGAAGTGTAGGCTTGTTCAGATGTTGTGAGAGCTGAACTCCCATGCCAAACCCTCTAGTTAGCATAGAGGTGGTGCCCCATGGCAGTCCCCATACAGTTGTACCATAATATCCCGCAAGGCCCTATTCCAGTTAATTTTGACCCCTGTTCGCTTTGGTTAGTAATCTAGGGGCCTTAATAAATTAAGGAAAGTAGGGTTCAGGGGGTTAGGCTTAGGGGTCAGGGTTTAATCTAGGGGCCCTAAATAATGTTGCGGGTTCCTTACTATAATCACAGTATAGTGGGTGCCAAAACCCTATTCTAGTTATTAAGGCACCCATTTTAATCTAGGGGCCTAAACCCTAAACCCTAATACTTAAGGAAAGTACGGTTCAGGGGTTTAAAAGACCCACGGGCCGCCCCTGAACGGTCATGAAAATGTCGCGTTGTCTGAGGAGTGTCCAAAGCCTAGGACCCAGAGTAGGCCCTTATTTCCGTTTTTTGGAGTCTAGGTTCTCTTATAATCCCCTTTAACCCAAAAAGGGCACCCTTGTATTCGTAGGTTACTCCTGGGTCTAGAAGCATGAGCCTTGTTTCTGATGCCACCGCTAAGAAGAAGAAGGACCCTTAACTATTAGCCCTTGTTGATAGCTCATGCTAACGGTGTGGTTCATGGAACATGAAAAGAACAAAAGTGGTCCACAAAAGCAGAGTCCAAATCCTGTGACACAGTGACCCAGACCCACGGGAGCATCCAAAAAGTAGATCCCTTAATGGGGGTTCCTAGACAGTAAACCTTAGTAGTATAGGAGCCCAAAATTGGGGCTCTACTTTCACCCTAAACCCTAAAACCCCTAAACCCCTACCTAAAACCCCTAACCCCTAAACCCTAAACCTGGGAGGTGACAAAGATCGGGCTTGCCGAGCTCGACCTCCGAAAGGGCTTGAAGGAGAGCAGCTCCTGTTGGTGCCGTTAGAGGGGGGTAGGGGACTATACTTCCTTAAACAGGCCCGATTAAGTCCTTATTATAGTAACTTAGGCCCCCTATCCCGTCATCAAGTGCCTACCGAAACGGGCTAACAGGTTCCTTTAAGGGGTCCTTTAAAGGGTCTATAGGGGATCTATAGTAGGGTTCTATGATATAGGGGCCTTAATAATTAGAGCAGCCCACCTACCCATAGGCTCCATAGTAATTCCTTTTTGGGATTACCTTATAGGATTCTAAAAATGAACCCCCGAAAAGGAACTACTATGGAGCCTTTAGGTAAACAGCCTAACATAGGGGCCTTGATGACTAGAATAGCGTTTCGGGGTACATTATACGACAATAGTATATGTAATCAGGAACCCCAAGGTACCGGTTTAGGGGTTTCGGGCTGGTCAAACAATCGCTCACTCACGGAAACAAAGAATCAACCTTTTGAGGCTTTGATGGCCTGGCTAAAGATAGTCGTGTAAGTCCTTCAGCCGTAAACCCACTTCTTGTGCTTTGGCCGTTAGGGTTGGGGTTTAGGGCTTTCGGCTTCGGGGTCGGAGGGTTGGGGGGTTGTAAAGGCTGAAGGGTCCTCTGCCTTCGGCATGTTGGATTCATTCCCAAGTCCTGAAATCCTCAACCCTAAACCCTAAACCCTAAACCCCTAAACCCTAAACCCTGATTTCCGCTCAGCGTAAGAGGAGTCCTTATGACTTGGGTTGGGGGATTGGGTTTTAGGCTTACCTTAACCTACCATAACCTACGTTTCTGTAGGTTCTTGTTACAAAACCTAATATGAGATTTTTAGGCTGTTGGTTGTTTTTCCAGCTTGTTGGGTTGAGGGTTTTTCAGTTTATGGTTCCGGGCGTTCAGGGCATCGACGAGCGTCCACACTCGGTAACCGCACTTCAGACAGTCATTTCCGGTTGTGAACGATCTGATTGTTCCATGTGGAATCGACTGGTTTTGACGTGTTGTGATGCCACTTGTGTCTCGAGCGGGTGCTAGTGAAGTTGAGTGTCCACATGTAGTTCTGCGGCGAGTTGGTTTAACGTTAGTGGGAACATGTTTGTCCCTGCAAAATACCAGAGGGTAGTTTGCCTCCTTAAGTGCTTTTGACTGAGTGTTTCTATCAATGGTTCTCCCCTTCAAAACCGACGGTTGTGAAAAGACTCCATACGTGTAGAATCGTGCAGGATCAGAAAACCTAGTACTGGTTGCAAGCTACGTGGCCATTGGAGAGTCTAGTTGTTTTCCACATTGTTGGGTCTTTGAGGATGTACCTAGGAAACAACCTGAGCTTCAAACCGCAACAGCATGAATCCATCTTTGACTCGGGGCTTCGATGTGAAGCTAAGCTTTACAAGCCTTGCATTTACATCAACTTAAATACTGGAAAGTTGTGGTTTCGGGTTTTTGGGCTTGGGGTGTTGTATGGTTTCGTGTCTGGGGCTGCATGATGAGGTTGGCTTTCAATGCCAAGGCGGCCCCACGGGCCGAAAAGCATGCGCAGTGCCCCTAGTTCTTATTGCATTCTACCCTTCTACCGTTATACTATTTTCCTGCGCTACGACTATATACTAGATTTTACTATTTACCCCAGAACCCTACTATTCGAATTAGTAGGGCCCCTATAATGCCAAAAATCATCGTGTGCTCGCAGGGCCAGGAAGTTCGGCTGTGCCAAACATGCTACGTCAAGAGCATAGCTCTGTGGCCCGGCTGCACCTGCCTTCTCCTTTTGTCTTGGGCTCTTGTTTTGGAGTTCAGTTGAAGTTGTCACAACAGGGATCTAGAGTGAATGGCAGGGTTTCCTTGTTGTGGTAACGAAATTAAATTCCTTATCAAGCACCCAGTTTGTTTTGAGGCTTTGTCATTAAGAAATGAAGCCCCGACGCCTAAATTTTGCAAAGTTCAAAGGGCGCCCTTGGAATCTATTCACCTATTCCTTCTGGTGAGCCTTACAGAGACTCCTTATAGAGCCCTTGCAGCAGCCATTACAGAATCCGTTACAATCTGTCAGAATCCAACCACATTCTGAGTAACAGGAGGCCCAAAGAACCCTGGACCACCATAGATTCCCGTTTCGTAACACTTCTAGGACCCTTATTCTAGACATAAGAATGCCCCATAGTAGCCTGGCAACCAGATTCGAGTGCCGAGCCTTGCTTGGTTCCTGACAGCTGAGGTGGCGAGGTCGCGTCTACCAGACATATGCGCGCATTGGGGCGGGTACCTCAGAGCTCTCTGTGATGTCAAAAAGGGTGTACAGCGAGCTTGGATAGACAATGGCTTGCAGGAAATGATTGAGAGCACACATGTAACATGGAAGGATTTACAGTCTTAGCTCCGTAGGCTTGGGGGGAAGTCTGGGATCTATGGACTACAAGCTAGTTCTAGATTCTATATCTTCCGGAGACGATCCCCACTTCACGTCCAAACTTTCCATTGGCCTGCGGGCAGAATGCAGGGAAAATTGGTCTTTCGGGTGCTGCAGCAGGTTCGAGCTTCCATGCATGCATGAGGGGGTCAAGAAGACTTGAGTTATTTTCGTTATCTTACATTCTTACATATTGCAACAGCATACTACGAACAATTCTCCATGTTGCGAATAATTATTATCGCTTGTGTCAGTATCCCCAGAAAAAAATTGACGACCCTTCGGCAAACGCTGAGCCTCTCGCCTTTCGACCCCGCTCCTGCAGGGATTGTCGCCGATGGAAGCTTTGCCCGCAAGTGTGAAGTTTGAGGGGCTCTAATGATTAAAATGGGTTCCCCTTGCAGGACTCCTTTAGAGGGGGCATTCCGGGGGCCGGGAGCTGGAGCCGCACTCGAGTTCAGGGCTTTGGGTGTAGGCTGGCATACCTGCGGCGGCTAGGGACAGTCAGGGACCACGAAGCAAGAATACAACCCGAACTACAGTAGTTGTTTAGGGATTCGGGGTTTGCGGTTGGGGAATAGAAACTGTAAGACTTAACCCTGCGACGTCTGGAAGTTGTGCTAGGCAATCGCGAGAGGAGAGAGAGCGACAGACCGAGAGTCAGAGGAGGGGCCTTTCAAGGCGCTCTTGAAGGATCATGGGACTTCGTAACTTGGGTTATATTTCGGGTAACTATACTTATAACTACTTATAACCCCAATTAAGGTACTCAAAAGCTTACTTACTAAGTCCCACGATCCTCCAAGTATTGAAGGTGGGTCCCCCACTTCCTGAAATTCCCACATCTCTTTCGGCCTTCGAGTTGGTTAGGACATCCAAGTAATCAGCGTCAACGGGAGGGTATATTAAAGGGGCCTCAATAATTAGAATAGGGTTTTGGTGCCCATTATACTATAACTATACTAAGGAACCCCCAAAATAGTATTGGTAATTATTTAGGCCGCTATAACATACCTATGTTTACTCACCTCTCCAGGGCCCCAAACCCCAGGAGCCTTTAGATTTCTTATAAGCAGTCTTCCCTACACCCTAAAGCCTGCACCCTGAACCCTAAAGTCCCTAAAGCCTGGACCCTAAACGAAAACCCTACAAAATGGACCTCCGACTGAGGACCGACCCATTCACCCGGCCGTACAGAAGTTCATGGAAGAAAGGGGCATCAAGGCGGGGCTTGATGAGAATGGGTGTGCATTGTAATATAGGGGCCTAAATGGTTACCTCCTTATTATAAGTAATTGTAATCATTAAGGCCCCCTGTATTACGCATCTCTGTCGCCCTGACCGTTAATCATGCAAACCCAAAGCCCTAAAACCCTAACTTAACCCATAATCGACTTGGTCATATGCGGCACAGCACAGGATCCGAATTCTGCAGCCGTGATCAGCCTGAGTCGAATCAGAAGTAGTTCAGGGTTTAGGGTTTAGTATGGTGGTCATCGTCGTGACCCACTTCTTCCTGAGTCCTCAGTCCTCGCCCTCACGAGATTCGAAGCTAAGGCCGAGGCCCTGGAAGCCCAAAAACTCAGCTTGAGAGGTCCAAGAAGACCCCGAACCTGCAACAGTGATGCTGTGGTGGGAGTTTCAGGCTGAGTTGCAGAGAATACGTAAGGAGCTAAGGGTCCGAATACGTACTCCTTATTAGGACTTTGAGTCTGTTTGGATACCAAAAGCCACAAATAAGGATTGCTTGGAGCACCATAGGGGAAGATTTTGGTTTGTAGGGCTTGGAAGGTGTTGATAAGAAACTCGGCAAATGCAACTCACTGCCTGCTGGGGCCACTTTAGGGTTCAGGGTTTAGGGCTTCAGTAGGGCACTGCGCGTCGCTTGGGCCAGGGTTTCTTAATTGATGTAGAAGCCTGAATAATTTGTAATTACCTACACTGTTTTGGGGGTTCCTTATTATAATTACAGTATAACATGCCACCAAAACCCTATTCTAATTATCAAGGCCCCTACATTGCATTCTGGACGGTTTCGGCGAAGGGTTCTGCGAGAAGTTTCGGAAGCCATCAGCGCCTGAGAGCTCCCAGATTCCCAGATCCTTCACTCAAGAGCTCCAAGTTCTCCAAACCTCGAACAACCTCGAACCTCGAAGGTCCCAAGATGCATTATTACTATTGTTAGTATTTTCATTGTTGCTATTTTGATGATGATGATGATGATGGTGATGACTATTAGTATTACTATTAGTAGCAGTAGTACTATCACGGTTATTATTGTTAGTAGCATTCTTCTTACCAACATTATACTATTAATAACCCCTAAAGCCTAAAGCTTTGGTTTTCTCTCGCCCACAGAATCCATTGGCTCCGTCCTAGCGATGCGAGCTGCGAGAAGAGGCGCCGTGGAAGCCATGAAGCTTCTTTCTTTGATAACATAGGAGCCTGAATAACATAGGGGCCTTAATAATTGCCTACATTATTTTGGGCAGTTCCTTACTAGAATTATAAAACAATATGCCCCAAAACCCTATTCTAATTATGAAGGGCCCTACAGTAATTCCTCACATTTTTCCTTCGGGTTCCTCGTCATATTTATGCCAGAATCTACCCCACATCCCTACTCTGGCTATTCAGGCCCACTGCATTATCTGGGTGGTGATCTGCGCCCTAGCAGGAACACTTAGAAACTAATATAGGGGCCTTAATAATTAGAATAGGGTTTTGGGGCCCATTATACTATAATTATAATAAGGAACCACCAAAATAGTATTGGTATTCATTGAGGCCACTATATTACAAGCCCCAAGTCACCGAATCATGACGCCGAAAACTTCGAGAAACCTGCTTCCAAAGGCATGCTCGGTAGTGTAGGGGCCTTAATAATGAGAATATGGTTTTGGGGGGTTCTTTATTATGATTGTAGAATAATATACACCCAAACCTTATTCTGATTATTAAGGCCCCTGCATTAGACATTTTGTGTTGCAATTAGGATTGCTGAGGGCTTGAAGGGGTTGAGTAGGTGTTAATCGGGTTTTGCATTGTCAAGGCTGAAGGTCTTATAGTCTAACAAGGCCCGACCCTAAACCCTGAACCGTTCAACACCAACAAGGCCTCCCTGATATTATCTCCGAAACCTCGTGGCAACAGCTCAGGAAGCATGTTAGGTGACCCAGAAGTACAGTTCGAGAGATCGAAGTTTTAGGGCTTTAGGGTTCAGGGTTTTAGGTCTTTGGGGTCTAGAGTTAAGGGATTTCGGGTTTGGGGGATGTTATGGCTTGTGGTTTAGGGTCTAGGGCTTAAGGTCCCCCAGTTTACTTTAAGCTAACAGAATCCCCTAAGCCCTAAACCGTTTCAGGATATTCTTGTGCAGATGTTGCTGGAAAGGACTCCGCCGAGCCGCCAGCGTTTCAGGCTCAGGTCATCAAGGGTTCAACGCGTTTCCCACTAACATCCCTCTTCCCCTTAAGGACCATTGAAGGTCATGAATTATCGTAGACCCCAGTATCCCCTTCTAACTGCTGACTATAGGCCCTTTATCCGGGGAGAGTTTCTGAATCCTCCGACCGTGTTCTTGGCAACCCGTCTCCTGGCATCATGGCCCTTGCATTGCGCGTCGGGCTCCTGATGGTGACTTGGCCTCATGAGAATCTTGATTTCATAGGGACCCTTAGGGGGGTAGGGGGGCGGGGGGTAGGGGACTATGTTTCCTTAAATAGGCCTTGTTAGGTCCTTATTATGGGCACCCTACCGGTTCTACTTGGAGGTTCATGGGTATTTATAAGTAGGGTTATAAGTAGGGTGACTGTACTTATAACCCATATTAGGGGACTTATAACCCTACTTGGCTTCATGAGAATCATGATTTCGGCTCTGCGCTGGGCAGACGGAAAAGCAGCCCTCGCCCATGACGCAGTGATTTCGGACACACGCGCACATGCACAAAGAAACCGGCATTTACTTTGACTTGACGCTTTGCGTTATCAGAGCTACAGTGAGCAGAACATAACCGGGCAGGTGCATCCGTGTCACAGCAAACAAGCAAACAAACGGACGCACACACACACACACATACACTCGTAAACCCATTAAGGGCCTGAAGAGCCAGATGATTTGGAATAATTAACATACAAGTAGACTTTGCCGTAAACCGCTTCGAGTGTGCTCAGGTGATCCAGGTCATCCCGACCGTCCAGCGTGGAATCGGGATGTTGGTTGGAGACGGTTTTCCCTAAACCCTAGGCCCTAAGCCTTGTGATTTGGGCAAGTCCTTTTGCCTCTTAAGATACTATGATATCAGATCATATCAAATAATGTAATATGCTATAATACAGTAAAGTACAATAGAATATAACAGAATATGATAAAATGCACCCTTTTATACTTTTTTCGCGTCCCGAACTCTTAAGTCCGAGCCTTCCTCTCCGACAATTTTGCAGCGCTCCGAAACCCAGGAGCACATGAGCTCACAGAGCCAGTGCCGGCAGCTCGAATTGCTGTCGCCACTCTTCCAAGCGTCCGTGGCGGCAAAGATGCCCAGAAGGTAGAGGAGCACCCAGTGACACTGAGTATAACCGGGAAGTGCAATTAATTGGACAGTCTAGTTTAAGTTCCAATGCCCTAGATTAAGAAGTACCCCCGACCGACCCCGTTTGAAGGAACCCTTTCGAAGGATCTAGAAGCCCCGGAACTCGCGAAGATACACCCTAAACCCTAAACCTGAAAACCCTACACCCTCTAGTTAGTCCCTGTATCCCAAAGATGTAAACGCTAATCCCTGTAGTGCCTGTATCCCAAACCCCTAAACCCTAAGCCCTAAACCCTAAAAACCCTAAAAGCCCTTAAACCCCTGAACCCTAAAAACCCTAAAAACCCTAAAAACCCTAAAAACCCTTAAACCCTAAACCCCTGAACCCTAAGCCCTAAACCCTAAAAACCCTTAAACCCTAAACCCCTGAACCCTAAACTTTATATGAAGAACCCCATAAATAAACCCCTCGCGCCCCACAGACCCCTTTTGAAGGAACCCTGTCTAAAGGAGCCCTAAACCCTAAACACCCTTAAAGGACTCCTTTCAGGAACCTTTATAAGATCCCTTTAAAGGCACCCTTTTTAGGATCGCAAGACTCGCGAGGACGACTTGGGGGACTCGTCTCTCGACCAAGGGCGGATCCTCGAGTGGCTGGCCGTCTTCGGAAGCTTCGGAGCTTGCCTCAGCGCCCTTGCTCCTGGGACTCTCCTGGAGGGCCATTATTTTGCATGAACAACTAGATAAATATAAAAGAAATAAACAGTACATAAATATCTAGATTTAGATGTACATACATATAAATAAATAAATACATATATATATGTGGACTATAGTTCAGTACAATAATATCCTAGTGCATAATAGTGTGTCCTTGCTCCTGTGACTTTCTTGAGGGAATCTTACAGTACGATAGTATAGTATACACAATAGAGAATACGTAATATCATCTAGTACAGTAAGTTTTAATAGAACAATCATGCAATGCGTGTTTCCTCATTTTCGGGTTAAGCGCTTCCCCTCTCCAGAACGAACTCTTAAGCAAACACGGGGAGCGCTCCAGCCCGAAGCAGCATGACATACACTGATTTGACTTGTTACATGCATGTAAAGGTACATATATATGTACAGGTATAAGTATATACACCTGCATGTACATATACACTCAATATACACATATATATATATATATATATATACACGTATATATATATAGAGAGAGAGACAGAGAGCCAGATTACAGATGCAATACATGTTGAATGCAGGCTTGGTTCTGCGGCACAAGCTGCCGGCGGCGCTGGAACAACGGCTATCAGCTCGTAGCCGACTCCACACATGCCATGTCCCTCCGTCTAACATAGACCATTATCTAGTCACTATTATGTTCCTTTAAGAGTTCTACGAGGGCTATTACAAGGGATACTACAAAGGGGATAATACAGAAGCTTGAACAATTACAATTACCATTCCTTTTGGGCCTGAATGATTTAACATCATGGGTTCCTCACTACATCGGTATACAACATGTTAAGGCCCCCAGGTTGGCGAGTTTAGCATTCTGTTTTCGCACCTTCGCTTTGGTTCTTGAGCAGATGGCGTTCGACGCACAGCTTGGGGAATCCAGTACCTAAACCCCCCAAAAGTTGGTAGAATAATGGCCCAGCACCTGAAAAAGGCTACTATTTTACATACTTTGGGGGTCCAGCACCTACAAAAAGGCTAGTATTTTACATGCTTTTGGGGTCCACTTAGGGGGATCCAGGCTCATTCTGCCGGATGACACGCCTTTGATGGAGGGGGACAGCGTGCAGTACCTCACCGGCGGCTGCAAGTGTCCTGCTCCGGATTGAGGCATCTTTAATCCTCCCTTTGGTTAGTAGGGAATGGAGGAATGGGGTAGAATTATAACTACTATTACTACCATTCTTCCATTCCCTACTAACCAAAGGTAGATTGAGGCATCTTTAATTCAAAAAGAGCGACGACATAGGGCTTAAATTTGCTTCAATGCGAGGCCTTGACAGAACTTATGCTTTTTGCAGCAAATGCAGTTTGCAGTCCTAGAAGCTTCAGGTAGAACCCATCATCAAATCCTTGCGTGTTTGGCTCTGATATCACCCACCGCACTTTTCACCAGTAGATAAGAAGAGCCGTGGAATTCAAAGTGTGCTCAGGTACGATGTCCTGGTCCGAAGCATCGAACCCGATGGCTATGGAGGCGCTATGCGCAGGAAAGACATAGTACATGCATACACATTTTCATATACATGTGTATATACAGAGATATATATATATATAGATACACTAATCTCCCCCAGAGCCTTGTTCTAAATGTTAAGGCCGCTGCATTAAGGCCTATAAGACCCTATACGAACCGCTAGATTAAGGCTTAGGAAAGCCTTTATTCAAGCCCTGCGAGAGTCCCATATGTCCTACAAGAACCCTATCTTCAAGGCGGCGTAAGACTCCGATGCGAGCCCCGAACCCTAACCCTAAACCGAAAGCCTTACACTCTAAACCGAAAGTCCTACCACCCTAAGCCAGTAAACCTGAAAGCCAAACCCGAAACCTGAAAGACCAAAACCCTCCGATTGGAGGAAGTCCTAAACCCTACACCCCCAACACCCTAAATCCCAAAGCCCCAAACCCTTCAACTTTAAACCCTTTTTGGAGGCGGAACACTAACCTTTGAGCTGCCCTCCTGGAGTTCCGAGAAGGCACGGTCTTCTCTGAAAAAGAGCTTCAGTTAGAGGCGAACGGGCTTAGGGTTTAGGGGTTTGGGCTCTTTGAGTGGTTTCCTAGGGATACTTCAGAAGGCATAATGCTCCGCTTTGCTTTGGCTGGGTTCAAGAATTTGGGTTCAGTGCTTCTCTAGGTTTAGGGCTTAGGCGGCCGGGACCACGGTTTTAGGGTTTAGCCCCAAGTCGATTTGAGGCAGCGAAGCTTTGGGCCTTTGGGTCTCATCCGAAGGGGGCTCCCAGATCCGTCATCTCGGCTGAAGCTTGCCCTGAATCCTAAACCCTAAAGCCCACAAAGCCCTGAACCCCTAAAACTGTAAACCCTAAAGCCTAGTTTGAGGAGCCTTGCAGCTCGGTTATTGCGCACAGAGTTTCTGCCAGGATCGGTAGCAGAAATGTGGCCACTGCCAGCTTTCTCTCGGAATATGCCACCCCATGCTGGGTTCTTGTTAAGGAGTTTGTTGTAGGTTACCATAATTGAGATCTACAGTAAATAATTAATATGGTTTCCTTTTTATGGTAACTTAATTCAAGCCCTTAACAAGAATCCAGCATCAGGCTTAATAGTTCAATACGTAAGGGCTGGGTAGGTAACCTTGAACCTTCTTGGGATTTAGATAACCATACCACAATTAGAAAGCTTTTTTGGGCTAGGGCCTAGGGTACTCAGCCCCTATTCCGGTTTTCGGGCAAATTTTCCACTAGCTGTATTTTTCGGATTTCGAAGTGCAGGATTTTCCCGGCAATCAGCTGCACGACGCCGCGACGAGAACTGTGTTACTTACCTCGTGACAACAGTGATAAGCAAGAGTTTCGGAGTCCGCTCAGCAATTAGGAAGGCCAACAACTCTAAACCCTCAGCCTGATAAGCCCTACACCGGAAGCTAGTGGGAGGTGGTGCTCCACCGAACTCTGGAACAGATCAGCACGCGAGAGCTGCACGAAGCTTGGCCGTTATTAATTTCAAACTGTAACGGATTCGTCGGCCACAAAACCGACGAATCGAAGGTCTAGGGGTTTCGAGTGCAAGTTTTCAGGGCTTAGGGATGTTTAGGGTTTAGGGTTTGTTTGTATTCATTTACCTATGGGTTTAGAGGTTTGTGAGTTGGTCTTTCTGGTGCCTTCACAGCGACCCAGCCCGAAACCCTAAACCCCTAAGAGGCCCTAAGCCCGAAACCCTAAACCCCTAAGAGGCCCTCAGCCCTAAACCCCTAAACTTCTGGTCAATCCGACCTTTCTGCTTCAGACTCCGCAGGTGGAAAAGAGGGGTTCAAAAAAAAACCCTAAACTTCTAAACTCTAAACCATCGCAGCCAAGGAAGGCGAGTGGCAGGGAAAGGCCCGCCCGGAAGCCGTAAGCTCGCAGATTCAGGGTTGAAGCTCGTCCGAGCTAGTTCACTTAAAGGACCATGGGAATTAGGGTTTAGGGTTAAGGGCTTATAGGGTTTACAGTAGGTGTTTGAGGTTTAGCGGTTTATGGTTTGGGGTTTCGGGTTTAGGGTTGGGACTTAAGGGTACTTTAAAGGGCTACAAGAAGGGTTACTAGAAGGGTTGTAAGGGGGGGTTGCAGGGTTACTTAAAGGATCATGGACTTAATACCTGGGCTTCTAATTAGGATAACAAAACTGAGAATTACTTATAATCCCAATTAAGGTACCTGAACCGTACCTACTAAGTTTCATGATTCTCCAAGTAAGTAACGTCCTTCTCAGGCTCATTATGAAAAACTCTGAACCTTCAACCCCGGTTTAGTGTGGAATAGTATCAATGTATGAGTCTCCCTATTTCCTAAGTGGGTGCTATTTCAGAATATGGAAGTTCCGACAATAGGGGGGTGCCTTATTTTGAGGTCCTTACAATAAGGATCCTACTATTTAGGGTGCTATATTAGGGTCCCCTATTGTCGGAAACCCACGTGTCTCCGCCGGAGAGGCCGTAGAGTTGCAGAGGCCAAGGCAGAGAGTATACTATGCTGTACCACCGTAAGATAGAAGGCTGAATAGTTATAGGAAGCCCCACATAAAGTTGGAAACCAGATTGAGGCCAAATAGTGCTGGGTACATTACCTGTAAGGATGCTTTTGGGTTTCCAACTTTTGGGCTTCTACTGTATAAGAATACTAATACTTAGGGTTTCTTGCCATAGTTATAGTACTACATACCCCCAAAAGCGATTCTGCTTCTTAGTAAAGGCCCTTGTACTGGAGGACTCTAACCCTGGGCTCCTGGACCCTACGCCCTAAAAAGTGTGGGAGTACCTAGGATTCGGGTAGTTCTCTAAACTAGTGTCCCTTCTTGGCCTTCTTTATGTCGGCTCTTAGGACTTTAACTTTTTGGGGTTTCTATATGAAGTATATTAAGGACGCTAAAAGTTTAGGGTTTAGGGTTTAGGGTTTAACTTTTAGGAGGGGTTCAGAAGTCGGCCGAGCCTTGTTGATTCCCAAGAATGTTCCCCAGAACAGTACGGCAACGCCTCTACACACGGCAAAAGCCTTTGGGTCGTTTAAAGACCCTGCCAAGCCTGTCATGAAGACCCTGATAAACGACCCTCTCCATTGAGTCATGTCTTTGGAAGCTTCCTTCTCATCAGCAATATGTTGGGAGGGGGGCTCCGATTTTAGTGTTCCGTGTTCAGGGAACATGCAGGGCTGATCCTCCAACCCTGTTCGGCCAGAAGTCCCTCTCCGTTCTACAAGAATCCGACAAGAACGATCCTTCACTACTTAAAGGATCATGGGACTTAGTAACTAGGGTTATAATTAGGGTAACTATACTTATAACTACTTATAACCCCAATTAAGGTACTTATAACCTTACTTACTAAGTCCCATGATCCTCNAAGGATCATGGGACTTAGTAACTAGGGTTATAATTAGGGTAACTATACTTATAACTACTTATAACCCCAATTAAGGTACTTATAACCTTACTTACTAAGTCCCATGATCCTCCAAGTACAGCCCCAACGACCCCACCCTAGACCCCAAGCCCTGAACCCTTCCCGCTACCTAGGCACCCCAAACTGTCTTCCATTATACCGAGAATTCCCCCCGCCCACCCTATTAAGGACCATAAGGACTCTATTAAAGGGCACTTTGCGGGGATCCTGCCAAGCCATAATCGTCCCTAAACCTTGGATACTTCCTCCACCCAGCAACAGTTGAATAATTCTTATAATTTAGATACATAGGGCCCTTAACAGTAGCCTTATTCTCGGATGAACAACATTATATTCTCATACACATATTTCAGACCATGAGCAGTAACCTAATTACAAACCGCTACTGTATGGGGTCAGCATCCAGCCTAAACCCAGAACCCTACGTCCATCCCGAGTTCTAGTCCAAATCACTAGGGCTCCACTTTTTGGAAGCCTCTAAACATCTCTAGACACATCAAGCCCATAGACTACCAGACCTTAAAGAGCTCACGTGTTTTCTACAAACCATAGAAAACTCTGCATCAGCTCACACAATCCTGATAGGAAAAATCGTATAAGCACGTTCGGGTCACCCTGGAGGTGTCGTGCCTCCGGGCTTATGGCTTTGGTCAGCCTTCTGAGGACTTCTTCAATGTCGAGGCAGGGCGGAAGACATCGGGAGTATTCACTATCAGGTCTTCGGGAATGGTTTTTGGAGAAGGCTAAAAGAGGTTATAGGATCAGGCTTCTGTAGAAGTTCATTTTCGGGCTATTGGCTCTGATTCGGTTCCTGAGGGGCATTATTAGGTTTCAAGCGTTCAAACAGGGGTTCGCTCAGGCTATGTATGCAATGGGAGTGTCATCCGTACAAACGTGCGGATTTTTCGGGCTCAGGGGCAGGTTCTATACGGTTTAATAGGGTCTTCTGAGCGCTCCGGAAGGGTTGTGTAACATAGGGGCCGAAATAATGCAGACTAAACACCAATAGTAATAATAATAACAATAACAATAGTAATATTAATCATATGAATAATAGTAGTGACAATCATAATTACCTATATGCCCCAAAACCCTACTCGACTTATCGAGGCCCCTATGTTATAGTACCCTTATAGATCCCTTATAGTAGCCCTTTTAGACCCCTTTAAACGAACACTATTCGAATTATTGAGGCCCCTTTTGGTAGTGCTTTTCGGTGTATTCGGGTCGCAGTCTTCTGAAAATTCCAGGGTTTAGGATTTAGGGTTTTGTGGGAAGTCTGGGAGGTTGGAACTCAGTACAGAAGTGTACGAAAGCAGCATAGACTGCGTTGACGTACTATGGGGGTCAGAATAAACAATACGAATAGTGTACTACAGTATACCCCAGAATGCTATTCTAGACTAAACCCGTAATATCCCTATAGTCGCCCTCACAGAAGTTTGGCCATTCTTTAGTCATAGTACTCCTGACAGAACGCTAATTTGTTAAGGCCACTACATTACCGGCTGGGCTTTGGGGTTCTGAACTGCGGAGGCCGATCCCTTCGAAGGACAAAGAAACCAGGTCGGGGACACGGCGCAAGGGTCATTTACGGGCTATCTTTAGGGCCTATACCGGTTAAGGTGCTACGGCTTTAAGGGCTTTGTAGGGTTTAGGGCTTATAGGGTCTATAGCACTTGTAGGGTTCATAGGGTCTACAGGGTTTAGGGCTTAAGGTTTAGGGCTTTGGGCCAAAGGGTTTAGGATTTGGGTTAGGGCTCGGTGCTTAAGGCTTTGGGGTTTCTCGGATATTCCCAGACAACTACCCTCATTTCTATTTTGATAGCCCCCTGTTCAAGACCCTGAGAACTCTATCACAGGGCCCTAACCCGTAAACTCTGAAGCCCTAAAAAAATCGGGGTTTTGGTAAAAGAGGGGCCTAAATAATTAGCAATGCTATTTTGGGGGGGGGTTCCTTATCATAGTTATAGTTCCATATACCCCCAAGCCCTGTTCTAACTATTGAGGCCCCTATGTTATGGTACCCTTATAGATCCCATATAGTAGCCCTTTTAGACCCCTTTAAAGGAAACCTATTCTAATTCTTAAGGCCCCTAAAATAGGTCTTCAGCTTTTCGAGTGGGTTTGTTTTAATTTTCCTGGAGTCTTCGCAGAGCCCGGGACTTGCCGAACTTCCGGGGTTGTGCCTTCAGGTCCACGTGTGTGTAGTGTATAGAAGCCGAAAAAACACAAAAATTGGGGTGTAGGGTTTAGGGTTCCTTTCCTGCTGGTGTTTAGCATATACTCCAATAATGTATTCTAGTCTTTCGAGGTCGCGTAAGCAGCATCAGGGAAACCAAATGCTACGAGCTCAGACCAGTTCTTGGAGGATCATGGGACTGAGTAAGTAAGGTTATAAGTATTTGAACTGAGGTTATAAGTAGCTACAAGTATAGTTACGCCAATAATAACCCTAGTTACTAAGTCCCATGATCCTTTAAGTTCAGTTCACGTGAAATGCTGAAGCTCTTGGACTTAGGCTTGCCGGCTAAGGCAGGCAGGCCCTGAATTCCAGACTCAAGCGGTTTGACTTAGATTCTAAGCCTTAAGCCCTAAATTCTAAACCTTAAACCCTAAGGTCTAAACCTTAAACCCAAGATTCTGAGCCTTAAACCCTACATTCTACGTAAACCCAAATTTCTAAGCCCTAAGACGATTTAAGAGGACAACCGGCTTGATCAGGCAACCCAAGAGCACTTCCCGACCTGGTGGCCTTGCCGTTCCCTACTTAAAGGATCATGGGACTTAGTAACGTGGGTTAGAATTAGGGTTACTCTACTTGTATCCCCAATTAAGGTACCTATAACCTTACTTACTATGTCTCATGATCCTCCAAGTAGGGGTGTACCTCTGCAGCATGTACGGCCTACATATAGGAATCTCTTCAAGGCCAAAGTATATACCCCATAGCCCTCATAGTATCCTTCTTGGAACCTTTAAGGGAACGCTTGCTACGTAGACCCCGAACGATTGCTCCGATGCGGCCTTTGAGGTGGTCCTGGAAGAAGAGGAGTTTCGCGGCCTTGTCCGCGCGAAGTCATGGCATTAGATGGCTAGCCCGGGCTTGGAGGTGTAGGACCCAGATACCGCTGGAAAGGGTGTTGCTCTGGCTTTGAACCTGACTTTGAAAAATGCCGCCAATAAGTCTTATCCGAAAGTCTCAAACTCAGGCTTCCGAATCCCTAACTGCAGGCACCCAGACCCGAAAAACCTCATGCCCTGGAAACCATAATATAGGGTCCTTGGTAATTGGAATAGGGTTTTGGGGCCCATTATACTATGATCATAATCAGGAACCCCCCCAAATAGTACAGGTTATTATTAAGGCCCCTATATTACAGTCGTGAACCCGACCTGCTTGATCTGGATTCTACGGATGTTTGTCCAGCCCAAGATGACAGAAGCAGGTGCTCCAAGTGGGGAAGCCTTCTTCAGTTCAAGGTCTGAGTAGTGGGGTTGAGGGGTTTAGGCTGTTTAGGATTTAGAGTTTAGGGAGTTCAGAGTGTCGGCTACAGGGCTTTGGGTGTAGGATCACGTGACCTGCAAAATCAGACTAAGTCTGCATTGTACTCTATGACTTTGCAACTTCGCAGGCTCCAGACTGAACTCAAAAGTTGTAGATGCGCAGTTGCTCTAGATAAACTGGAGCTGACAGGGTAACAAGCTGCTTTGAGTCCGAGCTCCGGATCCATTGGTTCCCTTACTTCTCGTGTTAGAATGGGGATAGGATTTCCGTTGCGGACTCAAAGCCAATCCCCGCACCAAGTGACTCGTCCGAGTAACAAGTGAAGACGAAGCCCCCCGACTCCATCCCCAATGGCTCCCACATCTCGGTTGGGAGCTTCCCAACACTTGTGGGCTCACCTGCTTTGCATTTCTTTTCCGGGCGGACAGTCTCGTTCCTGCAGAGTTGAAGTTGTGGAGTGGAGATGCCGTAGCGCTCTCTGCTTTGAATTTGTGACAGCTGCACCCCAGTCTCCATGCCTTAAGCTTGGGCTTATCCAAGGAATACGTGAGGTGACTTACCCCTCACTTGAAGCCTGCAGAGGCTTCTTTTCCACCTTCCCGCCGCTGACCGCTGGCTACGGCAGCGCATTCCAGTTCTCAGGGTGTGTTGCACAGTTTGCACCCTGACATAGGGAACCGAACCCCTCTTCTTTACGAGCGCTATATCGGGATTTCAGGTGTTACATCATAGCCCTGCAACCAGGAATGTTCGGGATCCCTAGGTATGAGATCATTTAAAGTAGCTGCATGCTCTCGGGATGTTCACAGAGCCTCTGGCACGGCTCTCCGTGACCTCTCGAGCTCGGTGTCTTCTGAGATACTCGAAGCATCAGTGGGCAGGATTCTTGCTCAGGAGCTCAATTAAGCAACGTTACCAAATTTATTTTTTCGGAAACCATACTAGGTATTACTATACATCCCTATTTGGGGTAACTTAAGATAAGTTCACAAACAAGGGCCCAGACTAATACCGCGGCGAGATGAAGATAATCGTGACGCCGAAACGTTCCAATTGTGCATATCGCCAGGAGAAAAGAAAAAGACAAGAACCCATTGCAGGATGTGACTACACCGCTTGAACCCTGAATTTCTTTTTCGTTATAGAAACCTTCATAGGAACGATGTCGGATGATCCTATGGATAGTTCTTTGAACTAATCATTCGGGTCTGCTTTGGGGTTCTTCAATGCAGAACTTCCATTCTTTGGGGGGCTAACTTCATTGCAATGGACGAGTGGCACTCGTTTATGCATTGGTTTAAGCCCTACACCCCAAGCCGTAACCTTGCAGCTTACAATGCACAAACACAAGACGTCCAGCAGGCCTTTTGTCCACGCTTTGTTTGCGAAACCTGCCGTTGTCGGCCTTGTGCATTCACAACAATGCAGGCTCAACACGCGTTGGCGTGCCCCGATAGCAACATATCCACATCCGTGGTTTGATGGGAGGTTGGAGTGCGTGCGTCTAGTTTCCGGTCTGAACGATCACAGCTACTGCCCATGAACCCTGTGCCAATGCACACAAAACCTTATGGCAAGCCCCATTTCAAGGCTGGTGGACTTCGTGTTCCAAGACGTGGCTGCATGGTGTCCTCCGCAGGAGCAAAATGATCGACTGCACGGCACTTGCTGGTTCATGTAACAGGGCTATATCCCGGTTCTTAGACTCTTCCTTGTTTTGGGTGTATGAACAAGAACCCTATAACGTGGTGTTCTGCGAAAGGAGGGCCCGTTGTTGGTTGGAGATGAGTGTTCCAGCAAGAGCCCTACACTGTGTCAGGTGGAAATGCTATAGTTTACCTGTTCCAGGTGCGTAGCTACTTGGTACGGTGCCTGATTCGCTGGGACAGGAAGACCACCAGAAAAGAAGAACCCTTAGTTCTGTTCGCCCTTTCACTCGGGGATCTATGGCATTACTTCGGGTCTTCTCGGCGTGAAGAGAGAGTCCTGAGAGGCCACGGCACAACGGGGCGCTGCACACTTTGGGGCCTATAGTGACTGAACAGGGCCTCTCGGGGTTCTTGATACATCTTAAACTGGTATAATATAGGGGCCTAAACAATTACCTGTAGCATTTTGGGGGTTCCTTATCATGCTTTAGCATAATGGCCCCAAAAGCCTATTCTAAGTATTAAGGCCCCTATACACCTGCATAGGGACTACTCGGGTGATCTCAGGACCCGGTGACTACACAGGGACCTTGGGACCCGCTTGAGGGGCTCTAAGTTTGAGATCCTCAGTCAGGGACCCCAAGGCATTTTATAAGGATATCCCTATCCTTATTGGGCTTCATTCTAGGGGATTTATACGGGATATCCCTATCCTTTTTTTTGCTTCTGTGCTTTTTTGGGGCCCTACTTGTCGGCCCTTGTCATGAGAATGACATTGATTTTGGGGGTCCCAGGTCCTCTTCCAGGAAGTACCCATCCCTAAACCCTAAACCCTTTTAGGGTTTAGGGTTTAGGGTACCCGTCCCTAAACCCTGAACCCTGCCTTTGGATAGTAGGGAATGCAGGAATGGGGTACAATTATAACTACTATTACTCCCTACTGACCAAAGGTAAGAAACCCTATAATCAGGGAGTGATTAACTACGCATCCCTAAGCCCTAAACCCTACAGCGAATCCCAGAAAATTGGAACATGGATTTAGGAGGATTAGTGCCAGGATCCCTTATACTGTACCTTAAGGGCAGGAGGATATTAATGTTCCAACTTTCCGGTTTCTACTTGATAATCAAGGAGTGATTAATTACCCATGAGGTGGAACGCATTCTGCTCGACCTCTACCGACGTTCTCGGGTGCCCCCCGCCATCTTTGCAGTCTCACAGCTCGGCTCGGGGTCTCTGGTTTTGGGTATTTTTTTATGGCTTTTTTGCAGGGTTGTAAGACGTTGTAAGTGTTTCGATTTGCTCAGAATTTAAAGGCTGGGGGCTGGGAGGGGTGTCGTTTGCATGGTCAGATCGTCCAGGCTTTGGCTTCAGGCTTCCGGTTCCATATCTTGGGAGTTCTACAAGGCCCCGTGTGCAAACGCTGCATGCACGGTAGACCGTTCAGCATTTAGGGTTCTGCTTTGGATCTCTAGCCTGGTGCAAGTTCACCTGGTTGAGCTTCAGTCGTGAGGTCGTAAGCAATTCCAAGTCAGCTAGGCTAGGCAATGCTCGTAGATGTCTACGTATGTCTGCGTTCCAAGCAGCCACGTGTTCAGAGTATATACCTCGTTTTCATTGTCCTGATTGCCAAAGTGCAGTTGCTTAACGGATCTAACCCAGAGCTAGAGGGCTTGCAGGTGTGGGCTTATGGGCCCTGCTGTTTACAGCATGCCATGCCCATTCTTGTCGTAGGCAGGGGTCTCACTCTTCTGGCAAACCACCGGTCATCGCAACGCGACGTAGGTACGCCACATGAGCTCAAATCCTGATACTCTAAACCTAAACCGCAAACCCCTGATGACTGTCAGGCCCCGACACACCACACCTGCACGTCAATCACAAAATCGCATTCGGAAATTTCTTACCCACACTCTCAGAGGACCTCCAGACCCACTTCAACAAGTGCATGTATCCACGCACCAGTGACGTTTAATCAAATAAGTTAGTAAGGGCCATGTAGGTTTTGAGGAACATTACCAAGCTCTTATGTAGCTGGGCTTCTGGGGATCTTCAATCCGAAGCTCGTGAACTTCCTCCTAAACTCCTTTCAAGCCCATCGCCACTACCAGATCTTCAACGCGCCCTTGGAAAGCAAGCCTTGCGCTCAGAATTTCTCAACATCCAGGTGGGGCTAAGTTCGAATCTCACTACGATCTTGCCTGCGTAACGCGTACGGACAGAGCCGCATCGAATTTCGCAGGTTTACAGCGAAGAACTTGAGGTCCAAAGTCCAAAGCTTGCAATAGCAATTTCTCAAGCCCCGAAGGGGAGATTATCTGGTTGTGATCCTAGATGTGCACTCAACACAGATCCCATCGGCAACCAAGGACACTAAGATAAAGTTCTGGAAGTGACGAATCCGTCGTCTGAGACTGGGATTATACATACATTCGAACTTCCTGCAGATGTTTGGCTTGGAAGTATTGCTGCAGGAAGACACCTGGTTACTTCACCACAGCAGCAGAAATCTAAATGGTCCTAAATCTTGCATCTCGAACTGCAAGCGGCGGGCCCTGAACTCTAAACCCCAAATCCCGAAACTCCGGCCTCTAAACCCTAAAGCCCCAAACCTTGAACCTCGCCGAAGGCATTGTCTTGTGTCTGACATCCTGGTGACTGGAATGGGTTTGGGGTTTTAGGGCTACCATAAGTTGTATTGTCAGGGTAATATGAGCTTAGCATAAAGGGGGTTAAGGCCTAGCATAGCGCGATAAAGCTTGCAGTTTTGCGGCCATGCACTAGAACTCGCATGAAGGGCTTTCTGACCCCTGAGCCGAAAAGGTCTCAACTTGAAGCTTACCTGTACCCGAACAGGCCGACGATTCGGTGGTTCGAGATTATGAAGCCCTACTTGGAGGATCATGGGACTTAGTAAGTAAGGTTGTAAGTACCTTAATTGGGGTTATAAGTAGTTATAAGTATAGTTACCCTAATTATAACCCTAGTTACTAAGTCCCATGATCCTTCAAGTAATCACCAATCCCTTCGGGGACTCAACAGTCTTCCTTTGACCTGAAAGGCCTAGGCCGTCTCTTCAGAAGCAGATTTTAGCTTACAGATGTACTCTGAAGAATGTACGACAGATTTCCCTAAAAGTGCCGCCAAGTTCAGCCCAATATTCAGAAAGAATAATAAGGAGCGCATCCACCACTCCTACTGCTGCTACTACCACCACCACCACCACCTCCTACCCAATATTTCCAGGTATGGCATGCAGGAGTGGGTGGAGGAGCCCATGAGCGAGCATAACCCGGCTCCTGGCTTCGTGGGGCTGGGAGCCTAGCTTCCTCTTTATATAGGGGCCTTAATAATCAGAATAGGGTTCCTTTAAGGGGTCCTTTAAAGGGGTCTATAAGGGTACTGTAATATTGGGGCACTTATGATTAGAATAGGTTTGGAGGTATACTACACTATACTTACAATAAGGACCCACAAAACTCTCTTCTGATTATTAAGGCCCCTACAGTACCCAGTTGCTCGGCGGTTTCAGCAATGAAGGGCCCCTCCGATTCTATAGGTGCCTGTAGCGAGGGTTTTGTTCTTTGTTGCCTTAACTCATAGGGACCCTTAGGCGGGTAAGGGGGAGGGGGGTAGGGGACTATATTATGGACATTAAGGCCCCCTACCCCCCCCCTCCCTCTACCCCCTAAGGGTCCCTATGGTTAACTTTCCGGAAGTAGAGCCTCCCTTTTGGAAGTCCTTAACAATCAAACGGATCAACCTTCAGATCCTGTCGGGGATCTGGTTCCTGGTTTCTGCATAAGCATGGTTATGCAGGGTTGGGGTTTCCGGGACAGGACTTGCGCTCAAGCATCGTTTTGTAATTTAGGTTCTTGTTTGTGGCGATGTGAAGTAAGAAAACCTCCGGTCCGAGAAGTCCCCAGGTCGCCTATAGATCCCTTAAAGGAACCCCTTATAGATCCCTACTGTGGTAACTTTAACTTAACAAGAACCCAATGTCCGGGAGTAGTGCTACGTCTTGGATTCTCAGGGTTTTGGAAATGGCTTCGGACGTGGGGGTGTATAGGGCTTTAGGGGCTTAAGGTTTAGGAGCTTACTTAAAGGATCATGGGACTTGGCAACTAGGGATACAACTAGTAGTGTAACTATACTTATAACCACTTATAACCCCAATTAAAGTACTTATAACCTTCGTTACTAAGTCCCCTGATCCTCCAAGTAGAGGGTCGTGCGGCATGAGGGTCCTTGGCTTAGGGAGCTCGAGGCTCAGTTGGTTTCTTTTGGCATGTGCTGATACTTTCTCCCCATCACGTCGGAGGACTTCCAAAATCTCAGCACGAGTGAGGACCGAAAAAGCCCGTTAATGAGGGATCGCCCTGAAATCACGGAGTCATCGAGGGATCCTCGATGTCTAGATACAGGTGCAAGTAATTAGGCTCTCCGAAGGCTAAGCCCGCACCTCTCTGCACATTTTCGAGGCCGTACGGAGTACATGAGCAGTTCATCGCAGCGCAGGAGCACTGACTCCGACGGCACAGGGGAATTCAGGGCCGCAGGAACACGAAGGGAGGAAGGCGCACATGGCTCGGGTGGAATGGACAGGGTTCCCACAGATCCTTGCTGTGCTTGATCAAAGGATGCTCTAAAATCTGTGGGAGAGTAGGAGAGCCCTTGATGTTCTGAGTGTTTATCGGGGCGGGCCTCTATCGGTTCTGTGTATGAGCTCTTGGTTTCATCGTGCCAATTTCTGGAGCTACGCCTGGAGACTGCTTCAAAACCTTCGACCGGGATTGTTCGCACCTACAGGCCCCCCCGAAACGGTTGGGTGTCTCCTCTATTTCACCGAAAGCTGCCGCCATCGCCAAGTTGCAGCCACGGCATGGCCTGAAGCGATTGGAGCAGCACCGAAACCTTGATGTTAAATCCGAAAGCTCAAAACCACAACGGGTGTAGGTTTCTTATGGCGTGCCACTGTGACTTACAGCGCTTCCGGGGTTTGGGGCATGGAGCGTTTAGGGGTTGGGGCTTCTCCCGAAAACTCACAGAACCTGACGAGGAGAAATGCTTAGCCGACGAGGCGTCTATGTGGGCAGAACACTATGCAGGCTTGACTCCCGGGCTGACCCTGCCTTGAGTGTATGATATGAAACTCGGAATAACTGTTAAAATTATTCCTCTATATGTCTATCTATATATATATTTATTTATGACTACATATGTATGCAAAAGAAGATACAAGACAAAACCCCCTTACAAATATGTGTGGCCCCTACAGTGAACCGGAAGAAGATGGTCGTAAGCCTGTGGCGACGCTGCAATCAACCTCTGCACGAAGTCTTCGGCTTGCGCAGGAAACCTTAGTAGTAGAGTAGGTAACCTTTAACCTTTTGGGGTAGTATATATAATCCCTATATAATCCTTCTATTATGAAAAAGCTTAACCTTTGGTTCCCCATGATACCCGACAAGTAGGAAACCATACACAAAATCTTAAATTGGCAGCGGCCTGTCTTTCCTCCTCTACGCTTAGATGAACTTTGGACGTTTGTAGCATTGCCAACCTCAACACAGCCGGCTTGAGAAGCACCAGCACCTGATACCCAAACGATCTCCAAGCCCCATGATTGCAGGGTGAAAGCGCGTCACAGGCTCCTTGAAGAACCGCGTCCCACCTCTCGACCTGCGGAACCTCAAGCCCAAAACTCGACCACCTAAAGCATCCCCCAGCATCCTGAACGTCCCAAGCCCTGCACGGTAAGCTGCACGCCTCGCTTCAGTATTTTAGAGGTCTGAATATTTCTTAGAAAGTCCGTATGTATTTATTTGCTGACAGTTAAACATACCCCTGGCCTGACAACTACAGTGCACCAGCGCAGGGAATTTGGATTGCGTCGACTTCTACCGGAAGCTTGAGATGCTCCAGGACATGTTCGTGCAGGGATTCCTAAGTAAACACTTTCCACTAAAGGACTCCCGAGCCTGACCGACTTCATGCGGCTTCGGTGCGTACGGCTCCAGCATTGGATCAGAAGCTCGCAATGCTAGAATCTAGAATGAATGGGACCTAGACAAAACTGACAGAACCCAAGTACCGCAGGGTTCCGTGCTGCAGGAGGTGGAAGCAATACCGGGCACGGACTGAGCTCGGGGCACCGCACTGTTGCGGCCAGGAGCTGCAAAAGTTCCGGAATGTTCTGGACAGGGTACACGCTCGCTCGACTATTGTGTTTGACATTCGTGCGATTATTTTTTTGCCTCGTCACATCGCCAGAGATGCTTTGCAGAGCATTGCAGTGTCGCTTTTATGCGCGCACACACACACACGTCAACATTCAGGATCAAACTAATGGTAAACATATGTACAAACAGCTTTAGATGTATATTGCTTTTATTATGTGTCTCTATATATATATATATATATGCATATATGTGTATAAAGAACCATCCAGACCTGTGGTGACCTGCTGTATTCGTGGTGTTTTGGTGGTTCGCATCCGGGTGGGAGGCCCTTGAATGCTACTGTGTGGCCCTTCGGGTTCCCCTGGGCTCCCTGTTATGATAGTCTTATACGGGAGTTTCCGAAAATTAGGGTTACATTTTTGGGGGTCCTTATATAAGGATCCTACTATTTAGGGTACTATATTAGGGTCCCCTATTTTCGGAAACTCCCATACTAGACAACACAACCTTACTTATTCAAGTCATGAGGGCTCTTGTACAAGGGTCTTAAGCTTCGAAGGCGGAGGGTCGAACGGTGCCAAGGCGTACGGAGAATTTGCAAATTTGTATCCCTTGCTCCTGTACAAGACCCCCTTTTAAGGTGTTGCAATTTTACCTGCTCCTGTGCTGCTGGCAATCTCCCGCAACTGCTCGTGCATGCGCCGACAGGCACGCGGTTATGATGTCACGATCCGACTCCGTAGCCGGAGCCAACCTTTCTTTCTTCTTGGTTTCGTATCTCTAAGGCTTCGGACTTACATCTATATAATAGAGGCCTTAACAATTACCTGCACTATGTTGGGGGCTCCTTATCAGAATTATGGTATGATGGGGCCCAAAACCGGTTACCCAGCGACCTCAAGTCCTGTAGAGCTAGCAATTCTTATGCACACTTTTGGGGGCTTAAAGCTACAACCTTTACCGGATGAGGGGCGGCGGTCCTTTCGTAGTGTTTTGCTTTAGTCCTTGGAAGTGAAAGTCCCAAACGATCTTCCCGAGATCTCGCATTGCTTCAACCTGAATCTTGGCACATTCATGGCCATCGTCGGCCAGACCTTGAACCCTAAGGAAGGATCACTAGAACAGAGTTCTGGGAAATTGTAAATATGGGAGTTTCCGAACATTAGGGGTACCTTATTTTGGGGTCCTTGTAATCAGGATCCTACTATTTAGGGTACTATATTCGGGTCCCCTATTTTCGGAAACTCCCATATATATTCTTAATCGGGAGTTCTGATACCCGAGCCTTAAGCCCTCTCTTAGCTCATGTGACTCAGTTTCTCGCTTGAAGCTGCAAGTTACAAGGGTGCACCCTGAACTCAAAAGCCTAGAAATCCTAGGCCTTATACCCTAAGCCCCTATAAAGCCTAAGCCCTACGCCCTAAACCCTACACCCAAGCTCTTATCACGGTTCTATCCGAAACCTGTAGTAGAGGGCCGTAACAGTTAGAATAGGATTCTTAAACTGGTAAGGGTTCTTTAAAGGTTACTATAAGGGACACTGTAGGGGCTTAGTATATTGCCCTGAGCATTAGAATATACTGTTTTGACATCTTAAGAATGCTGGTATCTCATCATCATCCGGAATTTTAAGGAAATACAGTGGTAGGTCTTCCAACCCCTATCGATCGCAACACCCCGAGAAGTCCAACCTGCGACTTCAGGTGCAGTGACCCGAAGCCAATCTTGAGGCCTTGAACCTTTCTGCGCGTGTGTGAGTATATATGTATGTATAGATATACCATAGGGTGGGCCAGGTAGCTCCACAACTAATCAACTAGGATAGTTTCTTACAGCGAGCCGGAACCTCGTCGAGTCAAAACTAAATCGTATACGTTCTCAAGCCCAAGGCATCGAAAGGGACCTTGAATTCTCCGGGGCCGGTGTACCAAGGGTTGATTCGATTGAGCAGACATCGCGCAGCCTGTTGGCCACATCGTTGCTTAAGGTGCCAGCTTCCAGAAATGCAATCGCAAGAAAAGAGAAGGCCGTTGAAAGAGGTCTGTGCGTACAACCCAAGATGCAGGCGTGGGACTAGCAGGGTGGCTTTAAATCGTGCGGGGTGCACAGAATTGAATCTGGACCTAGAACTAGAATGCTGATTGCAAGACATACCATGCACAAACCCCGAGCTCGAAACTCTAGAACTCACAGCAAATCCTGACTACTCATAAGCCCTCTGCGAACGTCCTTGAATTCGCGCCACTACTCTAGAACCCCAAGCTTTACAGGTACCCTAAGCAGCACTGAAGAGGCCTTAATAATTGCCCATAGTATAGCTATAGTATACTATACCCCCCCAAACCCTATTCTAATTATAAGGGCCCCATATTATGGTACCCTTAGTAGGAGAAGCTTGGAGTCTCTCAGGCACCAGCAGGGACGGTTTAGGGTGGAAGGCTTCGGGGTTTGGGGTTTAGGGCTTAAGCACTAGAGTTCAGCGTTTAAGGAACCCTAAACTCCTAAACCCGAAATCGAGGATGTTTACGCGAATGACGCGAATGCTAACACCTCTGGAAGCGCACCCGCCTCACAGACTTTTTCACCGTGCAGAACAATTATGTCCATAGAGATGTCAGAATCAGAATCGGGCTTCTTTCTTCTGTTCTGAGCCGCAGGCATTGACAATGAGCGGTTTCAGTGGGTCTCTTGTCGATCGCTTTGTCTCTTGTCGATCGCTTTGCCTGCTTGCTTGTCACGGAGCAAGAGCAATCCTAGAAGTAATCGGTTACTTCCGCAAGCAGAGGGGTGATGCTCTGAGCTTTTTTGTTTCGGTGAAGAAGATTAAATTAGATTCCTGTGGATGCGAATTTCTGCCACCATTCTGGTGAGAATGCTGGGTGCTGCTGTTCTACCAGCTTGCGATGAAAGCTCCATTTTGCCGGTCCCTTGTTTAGGCCTAGTCATTCTCTTCTACGTCTTTGGTTGACCATGTCCGAGGGTGATCATGATGTTCAGGAATCACCTCAGGGCGCAACAGAACAACACAATAACATGATCGCTATCGGAAACACGTGCTAGCACTCGCTTAAACCCAAACTCTAAGCCCTAAACCCTAAACCCTAAACCCTACCCTAAACCCTAAACCCTAAACCCTAAACCCCTAAACCCTAAACCCTAAACCGTGAAGCAATTCTTACCAAGAAGCAAAATACGGCGCCCTGGGACAGAACAGAGGGAGGTGAAGATGAACAGGAGGCTGCAGACTGAGACGACCGGAGGAGCCGGAAGCTTGCCTTTGGTTAGTAGGGAATGGAGGAATGGGTACAATTATACCTACTATTACTACCATTCTTCCATTCCCTACTAACCAAAGGTAGGGAAGGAGCATACCATGCGCTGCGAAAGGTATAAAGGTCAGACTAAAACGACTTGGCGTTCTTCTGGTTGGATCTTGGGACTTTAGCTTTTTGGGTTTCTATATGAGCCATAATAAGGAGGCTAAAAGTTTAACTTTTTGGAGGGGTTCAGAAGTCAGCCAAGTAAAGGTCAGACTAAAAAGAGTATCCCTTAAATCACTATTTGTCATGGTTAACATTTATACTGTAGCTATCCTGTACACCAGAATCACGCCTGTTCCAAACCTTAAGCCATAAACCCCAAACGGAAGCCTGGTGTGGCCTGCCTCTAAACATCTGCACTTGTGGTTTAGGGTTCAGAGGCCGCACGCTCCAAAGTTTCAAACTTAGGGGTTTTATGGGACTTGGGTTTACGGTGAAGGGCCAGGGCTAGGGCTAAGAGTTTCGGGTTTGGGCTGTAGCGTTGAGAGTTTAGGATTCAGGGCTCAGATATATTGCGCAGGCAGCATGGCAGCATTGCCAGGAACCTGCCACTCGAAAGCTGTACACCTTCTGGCGCTTCCTCTGTCCGGAACATTGACTGCCTTCAATGTGGACCGAAAGCAGCGACAGGTTGTGCGCGAAACTCCAAGCCCGTCATTCTACATTTACAGAACTCGGATGCCCTGCAGCGAGTTTTGGGGTGTATTCTAATCTTCAGGTCTCTGCAGCACAGCGGCTTTCGGGATTTCGCCGACCTATGTAGCCTGCTGAACGTTCTCTTGCGCTACTCGGGGTGCGCGCGAAGGCTCCAAAAGAAGAGAAGACCTGCAGGGGGCTCGGGGATGTTCCTAAAGGTCCATGTACCCCTAATATTCACTTGGTCCCAAGAAAGGTTCCGTTGCATACAGTGGGCCAAAATTCATTATATGGTTACATGGATCGTTGGCCAGGAAAGTTGGAAGGATTAAGGGCTCCGACAGGTACTTTCTGCTGACACTTGAGGATGGAGTCATGGACATCAGCTGTCTGAAGCATATAAAAGCCCGAAAATCCCTAAACCCTGTAAAACCCTGAACCCCTAAACCCTAAACCCCTAAACCCTGAACTCCTAAACCCTAAACCCTATCAACCTCTAAACCCTACAAAGCCCCAAAGCATGTGACGATTTTTGGATCTTTGGGGGGGGCTCGGCTGGTCCAGAGCCTTACTTGGGGAATCCTGGGACTTAGTAAGGTTCCTCCTTAAAGGGATCTATAGGGTTCCTTAAAGGGATCTATAGGGTTCCTTAAAGGGATCTACAGGGTTTAGGGTTTAGGGTCTACTTGGGATGATCATGGGACTTAGTCAGTATGGTTATAAGTACCTTAATTGGGGTTATAAGTATAGTTACCCTAACTACAACCCTAGTTACTAAGTCCCTTGATCCTTTAAGTAACTGTAGCATACTATAATAGATAGGATTTGTTTCAGACACGTTTGACAGGAGATTTCTTGTGTCTCCTTCCATGTTCTGGCCGATCCACGATGGCTCTGTAGCTTCTTTCGTCGAACCTCGTCCAGATTTCCGACCTTTTCCTGCCCGGCGCAGGAAGCGAGCATGACAACACGAACTCCAGCGACTGATGCAGCCAGAGTGCTAGCAAAACGAAGGCCAGAGGCTTAGCTTCATGCCGTGTCGGATGTCCCTAAACCCTGAACTTAAATCTTCTGAAAGCAGCAACCCTCAAGCTTCATCCTCGATACGAGGCAGCCCTTCCTGTACGATTTGATGATGGAACTCACTCGCAGTTCTAGTGGCAGTCAAAAGCAGGATATTTATCGGAGATATACATTGTGTTTGTCCCAGTCACCGGAGTGGAGCTGGTTTAGGCGCAACGCCGACACTGCTTGGGCAACGGTGGTGGGGGTTGTGGTGGTTGTTGTGGCTGTGGTTGTGGCTGGAGCCGTGGCTGTGGCTGCTGTCATTGCTGTCATTGCTGTTGTTGCTGATGCGGCTGCTGCTGCTGCTGCTGCGGCTGCTGCTGCGGCTGGAGCTGGGTCTGCTGCTTGTACTGGTGCTGCTGGTGGTGGTGGTCGTCGTGGTGGTGGCGGTGGTGGTGGTTGTTGTTTGCCCTGCTGTCGTATTTCAGACATTGCTATGCCATCTAGGCATCTACTCTACCATCTGAAGTCCTGAAAACATTCCGGAGTGCCTAGCCTTGAACGCTGTCAACCTTCGGCCCCTTCATTCTCCTCTGTTCTGAGGCAAGCCCCCCGGGCGTTTCACACGCCGAAGCTGCTGATGCATCGCTGACATTGGCAGAGGCTCCCAAAGCGAAGACTAGAACCCTGACCCCCCCAATGGCCCTTTAATGGAGCCCTTATGGTCCTTAATTGTGGGTATTTAGGGTATATTGGACGGTAGTTGAGGGGTCTAAGTAAAGGCTAACTTCTGGATCGCCTTCTAGCTGCCCTCGCAATGTCGGCGGTGCGACTGAAGCTGCCACATTCAACGTGCTTGACGTGTTCTCTCAGATGTATACCAAGACGTCCAGGATGCTGGGTTCATGCTGATGTTTCAGCTTTGACTTATTCACTTCAGGGCGTAGGAAATTCCTTCTCCTTTAGCTGCAAGACCGTAGTTTCTCAGTCGGGCAACTAGGGGGCATCGATCTTAGACTCACTCTCTGATGAAAGCGGAAACTACAGTGAGACGCCCTCGACTAGAAACGCACACTCGTGGATGAGTCCTGTAGAAGGAGAGTTCGGAACTAGGGGACGTCTCGAATCTCAGCGTCCTTCAACCCTCCATGCTCAGATGAAGGCTACGCAAGGCTCTAGCGGGTCACAGACTTAGTCACCTTTTCCGACTTTGCTGTTCGACAACAGGTTCATGCAAGAGGGGAGGATCTAGTGCCGAGCCCCATGCCAGCCCGAGCGTGCTCGGCGTTGAGAAACTGCGGACTGGGAGTGTGGTTCAACATCTTGCCGTTAGTGCAGGAGCGGTGCCCACGGATGAAAGAGCACACACAGAAAATCGATTGTAGAATCACGATAGAATGCGCGGAAGGTGGGTGACATGCGAGGTGTTCTTGGCATGGGGTTTGCTAGGCCACAAACCACCTTCTTTGCCCACTGCTATTGATGACCACACCTGCAAGACCCTCCCGCAGCCAGACACCCTTAATGTGGGAACCTGATTAAAAACCTTGGGTCTTTTGTTGGGTTCCTTATGGATCCTAAGGTCCTAATATTTTGGTGTAAGAGACAGGTATTCTTAATCAGGTTCCTACGGTATCTCGAGACCACAGTGTTCAGAGGCCTTCGAAAACCTTTAAGTGAGACCTTGACAGCGGTTTGGAGATTTGAAGTTCTACAGGTAGCATGTGCCTTAAACTACCAAACCCTACTTTTTTGTAGGTTCTTATTGTTCTTATTATAAACCCTAATATGGAATTCATAGGGACCCTACAAAAAAGTAGGTTTTGGTAGGTTAAGGTGTACTCAACTGACCAGATTTTGTGCAACAAGCACTGGCCGTGCCACGGGAACTTTGTTCTGGAAGCGACACTTTTCTTCTCAGAAATCTTTGGTAGATCGCATCTTTAGCTGTGGCTTGCCGAGTCCGCTCCTGCCCTCTTCCTCGGGCTTGCGTACCCGACTAATTCGGTAGCACCGGCTCAGCGACAAGCCTGCATAGCGCATTGCGGGGCTGAGCAGTTTGGCGGTTGATGAATATGAACGGCTGAAGTAACAACGCTTCCCCATATATTATAGTTGTGCTAGAGTCTACCCCGTAGCCTAAGGCCCCTGTACTCGGTGTAGGAATTCAGGGTTTTCGCCCCGGCACTATTTGTCTGTTTGGAGCTTCGGGCAATTTGCGGAGCAGGGCTACAGCTTTGAGGTAGAGCTTGGAGCTTTGAACGTCCTGTCACAAGGTTCAATCATAGTTCGCTCCTTGGGGATCGATCCTTGGTGTGGTCTGGAAATCTCGTGATTCTAAGGTGCTCACAATATAGTATAAATGCCCCGAAAGACAGGCTTGTCGGAGCCTCTGCGCGACCTTACCCAGCGTTCTGTGCTCACGGTCCCTGCGGTTGATTCTGGGCTTCTCGGTTCAGTGTTTGAGTGAGTTAAGCGTCTAGCAGCCAACGGTTGCGAACGCTCTATGCCGACAGCATGGTAGGTTGCAATATGCAAAATACAGGTTCATCTGTGGGAAGCTCCGGAGTAATGCCAGCTTGATTTTGTTGTGGCTTGGCGCAGTGTGCGCATGACATCTTACCGTAGCAAGCGTCACAGTTTATTCAATCGAGCTCTACTACGCGTTCTGCTGCTCGCGACGCATGAGACTCGCACTATGTAGCTGTCGGTTCTGCAACATGCCTTCCATAGTTTGCGATACTTTCCCCACGAAGTGTTGGATAGCTCTCGCCATCGCGAGGTTCGGGCTTATTCTCTAAGTGCCTGTACCGGAGCCGTAAGAAGAGACGGCCGCAGGTGAGACTGATTGCTGCAGACAGAACGCCAGCCTGCTGTTTCCGGCTCTGAAACTCGACTGTAAGCGTACTTTGTAGGGATAAGCTTTATTCGGGGTACGACAAGGGATATATAGGGATATTCTGTCTGAGTACGTACAGCAACTTCGGCTGCAAAAGGCAATCCTCCCGTGGTGATGCATCCTTCGAGTTCAACTTGCTATCTAGCGGGGATTGGGATTGGCCTGGCTTTCGCAAAATTCAGGAAGGATCTCACAGTGTGTTTAGTTCTTGGAATCCACCTCGTAAGAGATCCATGCCACCACAGTAGGATATGTGCGGTTAGGTGTTTTTGAGAGGCAGGCTAATGAAGGTAACATTTCGGTGCAGGCCCATGACTACTGCGCGTTTTGATATGGGGCTGCTTCCATCGTACCAGTGGCCGCAGGCAGCGTTCGGTAGCTTGCTTTCAAACCTTTCATCTCGACGGGTGCCGAAGAATCGGAGTGCAGCTAGCCACTACCTGGATGCTAGAAAACCTAACCGTTTGGGTTCCTTCTTATGAACCTCGTGGAACTCCCTAACAACGTGTGTTTGTGGATTTCAGGTAGGATTTGGGTAGTGGGGTAGTGATGGTGATGGAGACTCGAAGGTGGACCACACATTGCTGCGATTCGTCTAGCGCACTCAAGGGTATTGAATGAATGGCCTTGAGACCTCACGAAGGTCACATGAATCTCAGAATACATGTTGAAAGGCGTAGAAAGCTTCCCTTCACCCAGTTTTTACGAACCCTGAATGGTAAGATCCGTATGTGAAGGACACGTAGATGAAGTACCCAACAATTCTGAAGCCTCTAGGATAAAAGCCATGGGCACAGTCTTTGACTCTTCGGCCGTCTTCTGTTTGAGATGAGCGGTGCTGTACGACTGGTGGCAGCGTTTTGGCATAGCCGTGAAGAGGGCAGAGTCACCAGGTCATGACCTTCTCTTCTCTGAGAGTGTCCAGGTCCCAGCAAATCATCCGTACTTGTCCGCAGATCCCCCAATTCTGCCGATAATTGGCTTGCAGATTACAAGAGCTCGTTCAAAACCCTAATTGCCCGAATAACACGTGCAGCCACGCAACAGCCCTCAGCCGTAGCAGCATCCGCCTTTCGTTGCCTCAGACTGTTTCAAAAGCAAACAACAGGAACCACAGGCTGCTCCATGGGCTTTTAGGGTTTAGGGTTTAGGGTTTATAATGATAATCATGATATTTAATCATTAATAGTAATAGTAATATAGTGATAAAAAATACTAAAAATCATAAAAATCATCATGGCAATATTACGAACAGTAGTAATTTGCTTAGGGGCATCAAGCTTTTTTGCAAGAGTGCACTTCATCAGGCTTGCTTTGAGTTATCATGCGTGAGGGGCTTGACAAGAGCGCGCGTCTGCTGCGGCAGGGAACCAGTGAGTCTGGAGCTTTGTAGAACGATGCAGCTCAGGCCACTGGGCTTTCGGTCATGTTTAGTATATGATATGTGCAACATGCCTTCATGTCAAGTCCAGATCTGCATCCAAACCTCATTACCGGAAGCTCTAAGAACTTTCAGCCGAGCAGCAAAACACGAGGGTTTAGGGTCTCGAGACTGTGAGCAGCCGACAACGTCAGCCTGTTTCTCTCGCTATCCTCGTCGGTGGCCATTGGCCGCCCAACGGCAGCCTTTTCGTTCGAAACTCCTCGATGCTGCCCCTAAACCCTAAACCCTAACCCTGAAACCGGACCGGAGACCTGAAATCAAAGCAATCAATTCCAGCTGCTCCCACACCAAAAACTTCAAACCGGAAGCTCAAAATGAAAGCCCTGAAAAGGTGGGATGATCCCAACTAGGAGCCCTTCTCTAAAGGATCCTTCATCCTACCTACTAAGACTACTCAACCCCTTGCAGGAACCCTTCCCGAGGGAGCCCTTAACCAATCGTACCTGCAACCATAAGCCCTACACCAACAGCCTTCTTCTTTTGAATCTCTAAGCTTCCCCCCCCAGCATGCCTGTAATGGAGGGGTCGGAAGAAGTAGGATATTATACTATATTGTATCATATTATAATATTATACTTATATGATAGTCAATGACAGTAACACCATGTAATACCACCGTTTAGCTTTCTAGTCCCTATTGGCCCTATTGTACAGGTACTGTATAGTATATTACTACACCCCATAATACTACACCCCCAAACCCGCATGTAATGATCAAGGACCACATTTGACTTCATCCCCGGATGAATTAGCTTCTCGAGTATGATCAGACGATGTTCGCTGTCGTGGGGTTGAGTGTTCGTAGTGCCGTTTGAGCAAGATTGTCCGCGGATGACCAGCAGCGTCTGACATCTGTCGGCAGCTGAGGCACAGACGCAGACCCTGCTGCATGTGCTACCGCACTTATGCTTGCAAGCCCCTGAAGACCCGTCTCGAATCCGTTGGGAGTTGTGATGCTTTTTGTTTTCGGTCAGAGAACGCGGACGTGCACAATCCCCGTGGTGCACGAGGTTGTCATGGTCGTCTTGGAGGTTCGCGACTCCACCCCAAGCCGTAAACTCCTGAATGCCCAGCATCGTTAGCTTGTTTGTGCAAATCCCATCTTTCGAGAGTGTGCGCCTGTGTCCAGCTCAGCTTCAACATGCAACCGGTGCTGCGAGGAAATGTCGAATCTAAACCGTAAACCCCAAAACCCCAAACCTTAGACTCTCAAACCCTGCAAGCCTAGATTTAAAGGTTTCTAAACCCCTAAAGCCATAAATGTTCAAGCCTGTACCTACACGCTGGCTTGATTGACTGCCTCTAGCAAGCGAAGCTGTCTGTCGACACTGCCTAGATCGCGTGAACCCATTTTGAGCCCTCTTACAACCCTCTACCCATAGGCTCCATAGTAGTTCCTTTTTGGGGTTCATATTTCGAATCCTATGAGGTACATAATCCCAAAAAGGCTATAGAGCCTCTGGGTAGTCTAGACCCTTGGAAGCCTGACACCCACAATCTCTGCAGCGCCGCTAAGAATCACACCTTAGATCCCGCCAGTCGTAACTTTCCTATGGATCAAAGACGCCGAGTAGGGAAAAGTGCAGTGTACGTGACAAGGCTAACGGAGGAATTAATCCAAGGGAATAGATTCAACAAGGACTTAAGTACATTGTGTATACAACTATAGCGGGTAGCTCATCCTCCGATTACCCTGATGCAGGCCTGAGTCAGGGCTTGCTTTGACGTCCTCGCAACTTGAAACAAGTACACATCAGTACCAAGAGACAAGTTGGGCTTAATATAGAGGCCGTGGGCGGTTTGTTCCATGCGAAATTCACGAGCCATGTATTTTCACAGAAAGCTTACATCCGTTTATTTTTATAGCATTGCCCTCGGGACTGGTTGCCGAAGCCTGATGGCCTCCTCGACATACGGCGGCAAAATGTCTTCACACCCGCTTGTTATTGCATCATTCTCATTGTTGTCACTTCGTCTTCTTCGCGTTCGCAAAAGGACTTTAGGTCTATCAATTGAATGTTTGTGCAGTTGGGGGGGGGGNACCCAAAACCCTAGTCTAATTATTAAGGCCCGTATATTATATAGACATGTTGTCTAGGTCCAGGCTATTCTTCTACTGTATGGGGATGCCGGGGGTAATTCGCTCACATGTTAAGAGCACGTTGCGCATACAGACTGTACTCTTGTCTAAGTTTCCAGCTGAGCTCCTTGCTTATGCAACCTGCACTCCTGCCTACTATACGGGCCTCAATAATTAATTACCTATACTATTTTGGGGGCTCCTTCTTGTAATTATAATATACTATACCCGAAACCCTATTCTAATTATTAAGGCCCCCATAATAGTCTCCCAGGGAGAAGTCCGATCCAACCAATTTTGCTGCTGCACGTGTCTAGGCTGTGACTGCTGGTTGATTGTTGTTTGTCTTGCATGGTGAAGATCCGCTCCAAAAAGATTTCAGGCGCCTGAGAAAAGCAAAGCCGTGAAGATTTCCAGAGAGACCGGAATGCCAGCCGGAAGCGAAATGTGAACAAAGACCGGGTGGCGAGAGTTTTGGTGCTCTTTCGCATGCTCCGGCTCATGAGTCTCCACGTCTTAGAACTCACTCCAAACATGAAACAACAAACCGCAAATAGGCACGTCATTTTCACGAAAAGCCGCGCCTGCCACGTTTTTCGTAGATTCCAAAACTGCTTCAGTTCAAGAGTGCAAGACTCTGCCTAGAAAATAGATTCGCAGCATCCGGTTGCAGTGCAGCAGTACCCGTCCGCGTGCCTGCTCCACACACTTCGAAGCAAATGCAAGCTATAATTTCCTGGTGTTTTTGAGGCCGCTGCCAATACATCGCATCGTCATGTACTCCAGGCCCCTCGCGTCTACAATGCCAAATGCTCCTACGTTTGTCCTTCCTTTTCCAACTTGATGATCTCTTCCTTCTTGTTCTTGCAGCGTCGAAAGCTCAAATTCCTCGAGCTTTTAACTCTTCCCGACAACCCCCGGTCAATGAATAGACCGAACCAAACCCAATATGCTACATTGCTTGAAAAGACTCGTCTTGGCAGCTGCGCCGAGGCAGTTTTTCGAGTCTTAACGCGTTTTGACGCAAAATCGTCCACTCTTAACATCCAGGCACATCACAATGACAAATGTGTGCTTGTACTGGTGTTTACAAAACGAAACTTAAGCGCTTCCGTGTGTTACAGCGAGCGCGAGAGCAATGCTTCGTAGCATGGTATTTCATCGTTGCAGTATGCACTTTTCGTTCAATGCGTGTCAGAGCAGCGGCGCTTGCACTCGTCCTCGTCCCTAGCGTCGCCATCGTCGGAGTCGTAGTCGTAACCGTAGTCATCTACTTAGAGCCCAAGTCCCAAAACTTTGGGCAGCAACCGTAAACAGACAGCCTCAAACCCTGAAACACTCACTTGCAGCTCAAGCAAGGATTTTGGAATTCAGTGCCCGAGTGTAGTGGGTATTTCCCGAGACCCTACCTTCAGCTTGACACTCAAACAATCTGAGTCCCTGCATGGCAGCCGGTTGCTGTTGAAGCTACCGAGTGATGCGCGCAACTCTTTGGAGTTGGTGCATCGTCTTCGCCAGGGTGCATCCGGCACTATGCCGGCCACTCCCAGCCAGACAGCCACAACCTCAATAGTAGGCCTCAGTATAGGGCCTGGATCATGAGTACTGACTACCCTAGAAATGTTTATGGCGCATCACTCAGGTCCCTCTATTGGAACCCTAAGCTGACCCCTAACCCCTACAGGACCACTACACTACACCTTGTTAAAGACCATCAGCTGCCGAGTCGGGGCGGACCAATCAACCCATTATCGGGACCGTGACAGTGGCTAAAACCAGGTTCTTGGGGGAGGATTACCGTGCAATCAAACAAGAACTAGCAGGAATGTGTTAACCAATGCCGGGGATTTCTAAATGACCTTAGCTGCTACTGTGGGTCACTCAGAGACCGCCGATAGTTTTCAATGAAGTGATTACGCGCGACTACACGGTTTTCAGAAGTTTAGTTTTCTCGGGAACGTGATTTACATTGCCATTTCTGCAGGTGGCTAATGAAGCAGTACAGTCATCATGTGATTTGAGCGTGGAGTTGTGTGTGTGTGTGGGTGGG
>BGNK01000627.1:181345-207349 GCA_003297005.1 Symbiodinium sp. clade A Y106
GTGGGTGTGTGGGTGTGTGTGTGTGTGTGGGGTGGGTGGCTGTGTGTGTGTGTGTGGGGTGTCCGTGTGTGTGTGTGTGCGCGTGTGTGTGTGTGTGTGTGTGTGTGCGCGCGTGTGTGTGTGTGGGTGTGTGTGTGTGTGTGGGGTGTCCGTGTGTGTGTGTGTGCGCGTGTGTGTGTCTGTGTGTGTGTGTGCGCGCGTGTGTGTGTGTGTGTGTGTCTGTGTGTGTGTGCGCGTGTGTGTGTGTGTGTGTCCGTGTGTGTGTCTGTGTGTGTGTGTGTGCACGTGTGTCTGTGTCTGTGTCTGTGCGTGCGCAGATTTTTGTGCTACTTAGTTATTAATTTAATCGTGTTTGGTTTTAACAGCGTTTACGCGCAACGGGGGGTTCTGTCGTCTCGTCGAAGACTGCAAGACCACTCCACATGCAGGTTCCAAACCCTATAAACCCTAAACCACAAACCGGCAAATCCGGCGACACAAAATGTAGGTGTTGTTTCTTCCCTTTGATTAGCTCATGGCCTTCGTAAAACAGCTGGCAACAAATTCTCCAAAAGGGCTTCTCATGCTGACGGGAACTACAGTCGAGGTCGTGGTGGCAGTAGTGTTAGTGGTAGTGGTAGTAGTAGTCGTCGTCGTAGTCGTAGCATTGCAATTTTTCAGTCCCCGATAATTCAATTTCAGCCCGTTGTTGGAGTCGACTCACCCTACTACAGCGTGGTCTCTTCGTTCCCATACACATGCATCCATGAGCCCAAACAATGTAAATGTTGAATTATCAAGGACCCTGTATGAAGCCTCAAGCCCTATCTCGAAAGCGTCGCCGCTTGCCTGGTTTGCAGCCTGGCAATTGGCTCTTCTGTGAGTGCAGACTGCAGGGCTTGGCGGACTGTGATCCAGACATAGGACTTGGAACTTCTAGAGGGGTTTATCGCGAAAAGCCCGAATCACCTAACCGACTGAATGCCGAATGTGACTTTTGGAGCACAAAACTCCGAAGATTTCCGGGCTCATGGATCAGTCGGGAGCCATGCCGGGGAGACTTACAGTTTGAAGTGAGTATCCGGCAGCAGACGGAGGAGGTGACATGTAGGTCGCAGACGAGTGGTCGGAAGAACTTATGTAGGAACCTGATTAAGAAACCCTGGGCCTATAACCCCAAAATAGTAGGGTTCATATAAGGAAGCCTTAAGAAAGACCCCCAAGGTTTCTTAATCAGCTTCCTACATTACTTGAGATTGCCCGGTACTGTGCAGCTTCTCCAGCCTCGCTACATTGCAACCACCTACACACATGGGTGGTTGACAAAATTAGGGTCCCTTTTTGGGTCCTTAATATAATACGGCAAATATTAGGTGCCTTATTGTAATAAGGACCCAGAGAGGGACCCTGATATTGACAACTACCCACATGTGTTTGTACATACCTCCCTCAGACGGAACTGGGGGAGATCCAGGGCAGGTCTTTCGAAGTCTTTCCGTGCGGCCTTCGAAAGGAATGCTTAGATAGTGAACGGGGGAACTTTAAACTTTTTGGCTTTATATATTAGCTCTATCTTAGAAAATTTGAACTTTTTGGGGGCCCGGTTGTTGAAGAAGAGAGAATGAAGAGGGTCAACACCACCTCACCCTTTCATCATGAATTATCAGGTTGGACACTACCTCAGCTCATCAATTCGAATGAAACCCAAATCAGTTGCAAGCCTTAAATTCTACAAGAGGTAAAGCCGTACATGTCTATCGACTTCCGAACCCCAACTTCGAAAGCCAAAGCCCAATGTCCTGAAGATGCGAGCGCCAGAGGGGCTAAGTTCCAAGGGCGGGCCTGGCACGAACCAGCCGCCGGTCCACCCACAGCCAACTGCGAGCACCGTTTCCGATTCAAGCCGGGCTTCCGAAATTCCGAAACTAAGGGTTTAATGTAGGAACCTGATTAAGAAACCCTGGGCCTATAACCCCAAAATAGTAGGATTCATATAAGGAAGCCTTAAAAAAGACCCCAAGGTTTCTTAATCAGCTTCCTACATTGTGGATTTTAGCGCTTCAGGGTTTCAAGGCTTTCGTCAGGGGCTTAGGCTCACTCCTCAGCCGTTTGGGCAGTATGCTCCACCTTTGCTGTTAACCTTCAGATATCTTTTTGCATAAATGCCTGTGTCTATTTAGTTATTGTTTATTAATCATTATATATCACGGGAATCTGGTCGAGCAGGCGTAGAAGCCCTCGATCGAGACCTTTCCATATATCCGGGGGTCGACTCAAGCCAAGATCCGATATGTGAGACTCTTTGTCAGAAGGCCCTCATGGCCGGCACCCCAAAACCCTAAACCCCTAAACCCTCCGAATTTACACATGATCCTTGCCATTCCGTAATCCTTGTTGCCACTTGTCGACCCACACTACTACAGGGGCCTAATTACCAATACTACTTTGAAGGACCCCTTAAAGGAACCCTACCAATCAATAAGGCCCCTACAGTATATCTTTGGCTGGTCTGGAGCTTCAAGGACACCGGCCTTGGGCTGTTGAAGCTGGCGGGAGTTGGGAATTTGTTGCTTTGTTGTTCAAGGGTTTGGGGATTACCGTAGGGTTTAGGGATGTTTAGGGTTTAGGGGATTAGGGGTTTAGGGTTTGGGGATTAGGGTTTAGGGATGTTTAGGCTGTAAGGTGTGTCGGGATACTGTTTAGGATTCAGACTCCTGGATCACTGTTATGATGGCCCTTGCTTGACTGCTTTGTTGTGTTGGCCAGTTTTCTGGCCATTCTTGGGCTGCTTGACACTCTTATCAGTTTAAGTTTCTGTGTCTCAACCTACCGTAGACCGCCAGCCAGGTACAGCCGAGTTTTGCAACCCGATTACAGTTGAATAAACCTAACTGTAACACAAAATTAGTTTGTGAAAGATCCCTGTAAGTGCTTCTAAGCAAAAGTAAGGTACCCTGATGGTAGTATAACTTATAACCCTTACAATCCCCGAAATAGGCACTGTAGTCAGACGCGGGGGGCTTTATCGGCAATGCGTGCATGAGTGGCCTGCGCCGTCGTCATTGCTTCTTCAGGTGGCTGGTGGTTGGACCCAAAACGCCCATAAGCATAAGCCTTTTAAAGGGATATCCCTACCTTATTGGGGTTCTTTATAAGGGGGCTTATATGGATATCCCTATCCGAATTTTTACTTATGTGCTTTTTCGGGGCCCTAGCTGTGACTCACATCCCACTGAGGCGGTTCTGTTCGGAGCTGTTCTGGGTTCTTGTTTGAGGAGTTTAAGTTAGCTTAGCATAATTTAGGCTTCCATTAAGGGTTCTATAAGGGTTTAGGGGTTGAGGATTTTTCATTTAAGTTACCATAATAGGGATATATAGTAAATAATGTGGTTTCCATGTTATGGTACTTAAAATCCCTTAACAAGAACCCAGTGTTCCGCCATGAGTGTAGGTGAGCATAATTATACCGGGTCCGAAGTTTATGGGAACTACATCCTCGACGAAAATCTGGGCTTCCTAAGTCCACATTCTTGCCTAGGACTGCGTGATGCATTCAACGATGGCCCACGATACAACCATCTCCGCCATGTTTGTCGTGTGGCCCAATGAAGGTGCAGAAGCCTGAAAACCCCCTGATTAATGTAGGGGCCTTAATAATTAGAAAAGGGTTTTGGGGCCCATTACACTATAGTTATAATAAGGAACCCCCAAAATAGTTTTGGTGATCATAAAGGCCCCTATACTAGTTAAGTATCTGGTCCTCAGTGCTGTCCGATTGGAGCTTCGGATGTTTCTACCTCTTAGGTGTCTTAGCTGTCAACCATTGTCACCTGGAGATGACAGGAGCTATATGGACTTGTAAAGATTTCACATCTCTCAAACAAAGGTGGAGCAATGTCTAGCCGGCGCAGCGCAGCCGCTGGGGTTTTAGAAGGGGGAATCATCGAAGACCTCGGATACGGACGACATGATCGAGTGTGATGTTCTGCAAGCATAATTCTGGGTATGCTACTGCTATGGGAGTCTTACAGAGTTAGAGCAGGCTTTCAACCTGGGTTTTTGGTACTGTACACTGATACTAGGTAGGACTTTGGGACATTTTCTATTTCCTCTTATTGGGCTTAAGAGGATCTATTTTCCTAATGTTTTTCAAAAGCTTTAGAAGCCCCCCGGTATCGGCCTTTTGCCCGCACGAGATCCCAAACCCTGTCAATGTCGGTTCTCCGCTGTGTCACGTGGGCTGTGTGTGTTTTGCTCAAGTAACGAGCCACATTGCTCTGAAAGTTCCCGAATACGTGTTCCTATTCTCTCGTCCTCCTCGTACCACTGCCCAGTACCAGTCGGCAACACTTAATCTTAGGGGGGGGACTTGGTAACTATGTTTATTTGTTGCTTAACATCTGTAGTCCCTAAGAAGCAGCTGAAATTAGCTTTCTTGCCAGGTTACCAAGTTCAGCATGGATTGAGTATGTGCTTTTCAGCTTGGGTTCACTTGAGTTTTGGCGCCACGAAGTGTCTGAAAAAAATGCGGGATTGATCCTGAGTGTTGAAGCTGTTCTTGGGAGTTTGGGATTGAGGAATTCCAGGGCCCCGGCATTTAAGGCTTCGTGGCTTAAGATTTTGTCATTGGGCCTTTGCTGGTTCGTCCAGCGTTGCTGTAAAGCTCTCAAGACGGTGTGCATGCACGTATGTATACATATACACACATATGTCTGTGTATGTATATGTATATACACACACAATTATGTGTATATACATATAGATGTACATATGTATGAATACACATATATTGAGTCTCCATAAAGCCATACTATACGTCCCTAATTCAAAACCTCAACAGAGCCGTGAGAAGAGGGTCGTTCGACAATCAGTGGGTTCCCCCTTTGTGCCTGCTGCGTCTGCAGAGAAGCCGGCTCATGAGGCTGGAAGAAAACACGCACAGAACGCACTATGTGTGGGGCGGGGGAGGGTCTGAACTGAACGATTTTTACAGCACAAACCCCAAAATCCCAGTTCTAACTGCTTAAAGCGCCCGCATGAACACCTGCATCCTGGTTTATGTTTCGTGTTTCGGTGCTAGCCCACACAGAAGCCCGACGCCTCCGAGAGTGCGTGAACATGGCTTAAAGCTTAAGTATGACAACTTGGTAGGGTTTAGGTTTTAGGGTTTTGGGTGGGGTTTAGGTTGACGGCTTAGGTTCAGGGTTAGGAGGTTTCCACTCGGCGAGCTAAACCGAAAAAAACAATCAGCCCCAAAACCTAAAGAACAGACTGTGGATTCGGCTCGGTATGAGCTGTATCATCCATCCATCCATCCATCCATCCAGCCTCAGTAGACTGGATTTGGAAATTCGCACGAAGCCACAAGTCTTCAAGCACTTCCTCACCCCAATGACGTACAAAATGCACATAGCTTTAGCCGGAACTGTACATGAAGGTATTAGCGCATGCCCATATCATCTAATGCCTGCATTTCACAGATCTACGGCTTATGCAGCTTAGACTTAGACCAGCATGTTCTTCACCGATGTCCCCAAGCACCAGGACCCCAAGCTGCAAAAAACTCAACAGCGGGCTGCAGAAACATGTTGCTGAAAGACGTGCGACACACCCTGTTGCTTGTCATAGTTGGGTAACATTGTACATGTCTATGGGTACTTAAAACCCAGGACGGGATAGACATATCCCGACCATGGACTGGATTGGTCTGTCTAGCTGGGCTTGGGCACAGGGGTTTCGCGTCGGGTTCAAGTGGTTGTTCGGTATGTAATGTTTCTGACATCTGAGGGATCAAGGAAGTGTGGGTCGGGCATGGACTGATCTACGGTTTGCAAGCCTTTAGCTGCAAGGCTACTGTACAACAAATCCACGGGGCAGGGTTGAACAACGAGTGTAACTCAAAGCCCTAGGACAGAGGCTCACCCTAATCGGGGAGGCGTACACACACTAATGATCACCAATGGTTCAGTACCGCTTCGAACACAACATACCCTAATACAGGGGCCTAAATAATTTTATTGTTACAGTATAATGGGTCCCAAACCCCTATTTTGTTTTATTAATGCTCCTATAGTACGTGCTAGTCAGTACTTCGGTCTCCTGGCCTAATTGGAAGCACTCGTAACACTCCGTAGAGACCCAGTCGTCGACTTTGCTTGGAGTCTTGCCGGTGAAATTTCGGAACAGACGGGGCGAATGCCAGCAGACACCTTCACCGGACGCTTTCGTCTTATCAGACTTGCAGCTTGTGGTGAAACTGCTGCACTTTCAGAGGCGTTCAAGATTGAAGGTCAAGTGTGCGCATAGGCCGTAGCAGGGTCCAGCCTACTTAGCCCACAGTGTAGCATGACCGTGTCCCAAGCTTCACTGATTGGAAGCCCGAGCTGAGAATGAAGTCCGCTACAGTAAGAACAGGACCGCGAGTCCTCCCACACAACGAACTATATATAGGTTTGCCTCTGCTACAAAGCATACCCGATGACGTGCTCTTGTTACTCCCAGCAGCGAGTAGGCAAGCTTTAACTGTTTTGGGGGTACTATAATCCCAATATGATCCCAAAGTCACAGAGGTTAACCTTTAGTTCCGCTTGGATACGATACTGGACAAGCAAATACTCGAACTGCAGGTAAGATTCGGTTTGGTGGCCAAGAGTCGGTCATGAAAGCGATGGGATTCCCTCCTTCCTAAGTCGTCTGCAGTCCTTCGTTTATTCAAAAAAAGTATGATGGAAGGTGACTGTTCTGCTGAAGATGCCTCTACATTAATCTGCCAACAGTGGCGGCGCAGTTTGTAGGTGCGGCCGTCATTTTCATCACGGCGGCACCTTTGCGTGCGGAAGTGGCTGAAGTTTGGGGTGCACTGAAATGCCCGATACTCTCGAACACTCGACCCGAAACCCAAAAACCCAAGAGCCCCTCAGGCCTCTACACGCGCTGAGGTGCCTCCGCTGCATCGATTTAGGCGGAATGGCCGTGGCATATTTGAATCGGTGCGTGAGTGCAGGCTGCTAGGCAGTTCAGCGTCGGACGCCTTGCCTACCATGATGTCCTAGGTGTCCGAATCCATGGACTACTTCCCTGGGTCCTTTCCCTAGTAGTAGAGTAGGTCCTTTTGGGGTAGTATAACCCCTATATAATCCTTGTATTATGAAAAAGGTTACCGTTTGGTTCCCCATGATACCCGACAAGTAGGTCTCAACAAGCATTGATTTTGGGGTTCCTTATTTGCTTCAAGTTCGAAATAGGCTCCGGTGCCATCCAGAATGCTGTGCTGCAGTCCAACAACCAGTTCAGCATTTGTGGTTTCAGTAATGTAAGTCCCTGATTGTTACACCCCCTGCGTCAAGGACTCATGTTTGGATAAGTAGGCTCCCTACTACACTTCTGAATTACTCGGCTAGGGGAGTTTGTTATCAGACGTCCACGTTACCCTTAGAATCCTGCCGTGCCTACCTCTCCTCTCGCCGAAATCGAGCTGGTCATTCTGATCTGATGGTAAAACCTTGATTATTGAACCCCCTTCCCTCTATCTATGGAATATCATTAGGGACCCATATAGGAAGGAAGCTTATTACCTATTGCTCACAGATTTTTTGTATCAGAACCCTGGAATGCAGTGTTGCTCTGCAACAGCTCAGCGAAAGCCACGCAAAAGCAACCATTGCACGGCGAGCATGCACTTAGATCACTTCACTAGGTTCTTCGCAGCTCTCAGGTTTAGCATGTTTGGTGTTGAAAGACTTGGGTTTTGGAGGGACAGAGGGCCACGGAAGAACGCAGATTCAGGTGTAGCGTGCATGCAAGTATAAAGAAGCCTTTACGGTCGTCACCTACATCTTGAGTGGGGTGGCAACCGGCATTTCACAACCTATAGTCGTTCGTGTACCTATACTATATTCTTCGCCAAAACTTGTTTATTTTAAGTTTTAAGATAGTAATACCATTTAATACACTATGATATACGATAATATACTACAATATACTACAACCCAGACCCCCGGGAAGATCTAGAAAGTAGATCCCCTAATTTGGGTCCCTATACTACTAAGGGTACTTTATATCAACCCCCATTAAGGGATCTACTTTTTGGATCCTCCCGGGGGTCTGGGAGTATGCTCAACATACTTTAATATACTAGGCCCCCCCATGTTGAATCCAAGCACCTTCATCCGGCGCCTGCGACGGGCTCTGCTCTTTCGCCCGAGCAGCCACAAGCTGGAGAGCGACTGTGCCGATGCCCGGATTCTGAAAGTATCATCATACCATATCATATCATATTCTTATACTATATGATATTCTATGGATTCTGAAAGTATCATTATACTTTATAGACTACATCATATCATATTCTTATACTACAAGCATTATATTCTATGGATTCTGAAAGCATCATGGAAAGATGATGCTGAGCATTCGTCCCCACATCATTGTTGTAAGTGTTTCTCTTGTTTGTATGGTTTTCTGGTAGTTGCTGTGGCGAACAACGCTTCTAGGTACTACTGGTGGTGCTGGTATGAGCAGCAGGAATAGCTATGGAAGAAGTACATTACACTATATGTTTTACCATATTATACTATATGATATCAATGTGATATCAGATTATACTACATCATACGATGTCATAATATACTGTCTTCTAGTGTATGGCAGAAGCATCAGGAGAAAGATGAGTTGATCTTAGAGGCAGAATCCATTCCAGCCCAGAGGGTCGCTCCAAACGAGCTTAGACCAGCGAAGGGCCGCAACAAGTGGGTGGTTGTCAAAATTAGGGTCCCTTTTGGGGTACCCTAAATAATAGGTGCCGTATTATAATAGGGACCCAACAAGGGACCATAATTTTGACAACCACCCTAGTGGGAGTTCGCTGTGAGTTCATTTAGTTTAGACGCTTCGCGTCGTCCGCCTCGGCCCGGCTGTACTTGAAGCAGGTGCATTGTTTCGGGAAGCAGCGACCCGAAAGCCTACCAAGGCCCATAGGCCTTAAACCCGAAACTCTTAACCCTAAAGCTTGAACCTTGAATCGGAAACCCTAGACCCGGCGCATAGGGAGAACGCGCAGCCCCTGATGCAAGCGTGAAGCTCGCATCCATGGCATCGGAGGGTCAGCAAGCAGTGCGAGAGGAGCAGGGGTTCACCAACGAAGGAACCTTCAGGCGAGGCGCAGGTCCTTGCAGTCTCAGTGTGCAGCGGAAGAAGGGGGAGGAACGAGGGGGGAGGGGCGGGAGGGGGNTTGGGAGGCAAGTTCGGAGCGGGGTCATTGGGGATGGATTAAGACGTGGGAATCCGTATAGGAACCTCTGACCGCTTCGGCCGGGGCCGAGGCGAATATAGGGGCCTGAATAATTTTGGGGGTTCCTTGTTATAATTATAGTATAAGTCCCAAACCCTAGTCGAATTATTAAGGCCCCTACATTAGGGCCTTTAGGGTTTTCGGTCTGAAGCCCCACTATGCCTTGCAACTGACAGTCTCTGCAAACCCCGGAACCTTCATCCACTGTCCCCTACGCCCGAGAAATGCTTCAAGCACTCTTCAACCTGCTAAGGCGACACCTTAAGCCCTACAGCCCGAAACCCATAATGAGTGTATGTATATACATATATACATAGAGAGAGAGAGAGTTACATTTCAAGCATATGTCGAGACCCCAAGTCCCACATCCGAAGCTTAAGCAAAACTCACTATCTTCAAAATGCCACGTAGGACCTTCGTAGACAGTATGGTATGTATGTACATGTACTGTTCCTGTGTCACAAGTACATAGGTACGTTTTGAACATCGGACCTCCTTCGTAGACATGTTCACATATCGCCGGTCGGCTCTTGCGCGCCGTTTTAGCCCACGGCCCTCTGCGCCGCCATCCGCGGCGTGGGCCCTGGAACAAAGGGTCGGGTTAGCATGTCCAGGGTCGGGATAAAATGGTTACTGGTATGCCCGTATAAACCCAGCAGCGCCTTTCTCAATAAAGAAAATTTACCCCAAAGACCCATCCCATTTCTTCTGGTCCCTGCGTTCGGGTTTAGGGTGGGGTTTCGGCTTCAAGATTATGCGACGAGGGTGCTTAAACCCCAACCCGTTCGAGCTGCACTGCTTTGGGATTGTGAAGGTTTCTTTGGGATGGAAGGTTTAGGGTCTTTGGTAAGGGCAATCGTGCGATTAATGCTGGGAATCAAGGACCCCATACTCCTACAGTAAGACAGCGTGAGAACGAAGAGGACAGGATGTTGAATTGAACACCCGGGAACTCCAACCAAAAACCCAATAGCCAAACCCTTAAACCCAAACCCCATCGATACTTGAAGCAGGGTTTGGGGTTGCCTATATAAACGGTTTAGGGACTACAACGGGACATCACAAGATTCTAAAATCTCAGAACTTAAGCATCCTACGCCCCCGAGGTTCATTGCCTAATAGGCTCTGTGGACATCGAGTTTACCGGTCTTTGGGGTCATACTCCACAAATTAATTGGGGCTAGCCCCCTACACAACGTGTGTAGAACCTTAGGGCGATACCCTAGCCTAGCAACCTCTGCCTTAACCTACCAAAGCCAACGTTTTTGTGGGGTTCCTATCAATCCCATCTTAGGATCACAATAAGAACCGACAAAAAAGCAGGTGATGGTAGTTTAAGGTATAATTACAACCCTGAACCCGACCTGAAGTTCGATGAGCCTGTAGTGTTGCCAGGCAGCCAGAGAGCAAGGATGGGCAACTGTTTTGAAGGCGCCAACTGTGCAGTACGGGGAGCAAGGAGTGTTTAGGGCTTCAGGATTTTTAGGATGTAGGTCTTTAGGTCTTTAGGTTTTATGCCTTTTCGTGTTTGAGGGTTTGCCAATTTGCTGTTCTGTGGAGTTAGGGTTTTGCATGTTTGAAAGGTCTGAGAGTTGCGCATCTACTTGAAACTTGCAGTGTTTTTGGGTGCTGAGTCCGAGGCTTAGGGTGTCGGGTATCGGAAACCCGAACTGGTTTAGGGTTCAGGGTTTCGGGTTTACGGTTTTTCGGCTTCCCTGGAACGAAGCATGGAAAATGGAGGGGTCGGTGTTTACGGGCTCACAGTCTCAGAGCTACTTGGTCCCTGACCTCCTCCACCTTAGTGTTCTTGGAAGCATCAGGGTTTCGTGCTTAGGGGTTTCTTGTTGTGCTTGCTAGTATGCGGTTGAGAGTTTAGTGTGTAGCCTCCTAAAGAGAACCAGCCTTAGCCACGACAGTCGCCCCACTACCCGTGACTCGAAACTCGAAACCACCTATCCCCGTGGAGGCTCACGGCTCCCTCGAGGGGTTTAGGACTCTAACCCTCTAACCCTAAAAGGGTTTAGGACTTTAACCCTCTATAACCCTAAGCCAGCACCACCACACCAGCAACACCACAGCAGCAGCAGCAGACCATGGCGCTTAGATGCCATGAATGGTCCCTGGTTGAGACCTGCGAGCTCAGCGGCAGGCAGCTGCCGCAGCCGGGCGAGCTCCCTGTGCCACTGAGCACGCTGGTGCGAGAAGCCGCTCGTCTGTGGTGCCAAAAGAGTGGCGAGGAGGTGGGAGACTTTCGCACGCCCCGCCTTTCGCCATTAGACACCACGCGGACCGTGGCGCAGTGCTTCCGGCACGAGGATTGTGAGACATTCTTCCAATTCACCGGCCGCTGGGATGCTCAGGAGAAGTATTGCTTGGTGGTGCGGAAATCAGGACCGACGAAATATCACTAAAGTCGAAGAAATCCATGGTTTCTCGGGAATGTCGCGGGTTCCTGTTTTTTTTTTGTCGCGTGGTGGTGCGTTCCTTGTCGGGGACTGGGTGTTTAAAACGTGTCGGGGATTAAGCGCGCTCTCCCTCCTAAACCCTAAATTCCTCTTCGTCATGTTGCGAGGGTGCTGGCCTGAATATAAGAACCCCTACATAAACCCTAAACCCTAAATCCCTGACCCCCCACGGGTGCTACCCCAAGGCAGCTACAAATCAACACAGTTCACAAGAAGGCAGCTCATGAAAAAACGCCCAAAAAGGAAAAACCAACATGCACTGGTTCTTCGTAGGGAATGGGGGAATGGATCCCTCTTATAGTCCCTTAAGGTCCCCTATCATAGTAGTCCCAATAACCCATTCCCCCATTCCCTACTAAGAACCAGACAGAAGACCCTAAGCCCTAAGCCCAAAAGATTCCTTATAGATCTCTTAAAGGACCCCTATAAGGGAACCCCATTCCCTACTAAGAACCAGACAGAAGAAGACTTGAGCGGAAGAGAGTTCAGGGCTAGCGGGTGCTCCTCGTGCCAATGGCCGCTTCCTCAGGGTCAGGAGAAGGGCAGTCTGCAAGTCCTGCCATAATGCTAATACTAAGGATCATAGTAATAACAGTAATAATGATACGAATAATATTAAGAATAAGGATCATAGTAATAACAGTAATAATGATACGAATAATATTAAGAACCACAAAATTAGCAAAAAATAATGCCCAGTGAAGCCGTCCGTCATGGAAACCCTTACTAAGCTCTTGCTCACCCCAGGAACCTTCTTGAAGGCAGTCTACGAAGAAATCGCCCGTAAGTTCGACATTTACATGGTAAAGGCACTTTCGTTCGGAACCTTACAATGTCAGGATCCGTACTCTATAACCGTTATATTATGGGAGGGGTTTACTACTCAGGCGTCTGCAGCCTCATCCCAGTTTGATAAGCCGGCCCTACTTTGCTTCGAATCCCTCTTCAAGGGAAAAGCATGCAGGGATCCCGGAAGTTGGAAGCCCTTTCAGGAATCTATATATAAGGGTTCCTTTAAAGGGTATAGGGTATAAGGAATTTAAGTTACCATAATAGGGATCTATAGTGAAGAATGTTTTCCTTATTATGGTACCTCGAATTAAACTCCTTGACAAGAACCCAGTGGAACCCGAGCTCTGGCCCTGCTCACTTCGAGACCCGGAATGCTATGCGGCCAGGGTGCACATAAACGAAGTCCAAGACCAACCACAGGACCTTAAAAAAGGTACCTTTTACTATCCTTGAAAGTAGGACCCGAGACTTTCGAAGAAGGTGAGAAGAGTAAACTGGTAAGGCTACTTGCAGATTGGGTTTAGTGCGCTTTTTGTTGGTGTAACTACAGCAAACTACAGTCAAAACCTTAAACCCTTCCGATTTCGAGCTCCTAAGGCCATTCAGCTGCCCTGCCTTCCACGCCGAAGAAGGGCTTCAAGGCAGAATCGCACCGAACATGAGCACGGAGCCCGAAGCTCGACACGCCGAAGCCATAAAACTCTTAGATAGCGAACGGGTGAACTTTAAACTTTTTGGCCTAATATATTAGCTCTATCTTAGAAAGTTTGAACTTTTTGGGGCCCGGTTGTTGAATAAGAGAGAGCTTGAAGCCCCAAACTTCAACATGTTCAATTGGACCCTGCAACGCTATGAATCAAAGCCAGAAGATGTGTTCAGCTCAGGGTTCCGAGGGCCGAGACCAAGGTTAGACAGGTCAGGGTTAGGCTTCAATTTAAGTCTAGAGTCTAGAGAGTTTTAATGTTTTGGGTCCTTTTGGGGTTTTAGAGTTTAGGGTTTTGGGTTTGGGGGCTGAGTGCAGGGGCTGGGAATTTCATTGCCTTCACGCTCTTGAGATTTGGAGCTCTTTTGCTTTAAACCCTAAGGCCTAAGGCTTCATGTGCCCATATTCTAGTATATACGTTGGCCTTGAGTGGTTCCTGCATATGTATTCAAGGCCTAAGTATATACTTTATAGATGCATGAAGACTGAGGGCAAAGCTTTGTGGGCTGATTGTCCTTGTTCTCACTTTCTGCGGTACTTCGGACTAGACTGACACCAAGGTGGCCCAAGTCACTCTGGTGTCAAGGGGACGCTGGATCCGATATAGAGGTCGGAATACTCAGTGCGTTTTTTCCCTTATCGTCCCAATATAGTTACCCATAGGCTCCATAGTAGTTCCGTTTTGGGGTTCATATTTTTAATCCTATACGGTAATCCCAAAAAGGAACTACTATGGAACCTATGGGTATGGTACATCATCTCACCGCAAACCCTATTCCATTACATATAGATCCCTTATAGGACCTTCATAATGGCCGGACCCCTAAACACCCAAAACCCTTTTCCATTACATATTTGATCTACGGTGCCAGTGGAAGAGCGGGTCTTCGAGGGTCTGACGGAACGTCTCCCGGTAAATCTACTTGAAGGGGCAGGGGACTTAGTACGTAGGTTATAAGTAGAGTTATAAGTGCCCTAAATGGAGTTACCCTAATTATAACCCTGCTTATAACCAACTTACTAAGTCCCCTGCCCCTTCAAGTAGACAGAAGCCTTTGGGTTTTCGAGGCTTCTCCTGTAATCTACCATTATAAATTTTAATTATAATATACAAAAGTCGACCGTCGTATCCTAAAATATACTACAAACCACTATCATACACCATAATATACTATAATCTGCTACCAGATACTGCAGTATCTTATCTACGAAGTTTTGTCCAAAACTCCAAGCGACCCGTGATGTTCGGTAGACCGCCAGGTCTGTGTCTGCGGCGGTGCAGGTGGCATCGGTCAGCCGCCCCAGCCTCAACTTCCTTCCCGGCTCAATAATGAATAAACCCCACATTGCGGTGCCCAGCGCATGCCTTTAACCGGTTTGGGGACGTCGGGGGTTCCCAGCGCTCTAGGTCAAGCCCAAACGGATTGGGGGCTCTGGAGTTCGTGAGGTTCTTGCGGTCAATAAATAAAGAAGGGTCCCGGGGTGCCCAGCTGAAAGGGTGGGTTTGAGGTGCCCAATGAAGTTCAGGGAATGGTGGTTGGAATCTCAACCCTAAGCTTTGGGAGCAAACTCTGGACCCTGAAAGTCCTACATCCTCAAGCTTGTATCCTAAACTCCCAAACCCCAAACCCGAGACTCGAAACCCTGAGTGAAAGACGAGGCTTTGTCTTCTGATGGCTCTGGACCCTCTGGTTTGGGAGCTTTCTGCCAGAGCCTTGGAACTTATGATCGGTCCCGAAGGTGGGTTTAGGTTTTAGGGTTTAGGGTTTTTAGGATCCGAGGCGTTGGTTCAGGTCCAGGTCTTTACTCTCTGATTTTGCCCTGTTCCGTACAGGAGCCATTATGTAACACAGGTCTATACTTTTCTCCCTGATTACTTCAAAGCGCGAAGGGAACAGAGAAGTAAGCCGCGAAAGGGCATTCTACTATAGTTTTCAGCAGGAGCCCCGAGGAGCATTACATGGTTGCAAGTACTGTGGCCCCGATACAATCATATAGGGGCCTAAATAATCACCGATACTATTTTGTGGGAGTTCCTTATTATGAATACAGTATAATGGGCCACCAAAACCCTATTCTAATTTTTAAGGCCACTTTATGACAGGGCCACAGATGTTTACAGGCTTGTCATGGAAGTCTTTACAGCAAGCCGCCCAGGACAGAGTGAACGTGCACTCAGCAAAACCTGACAGGCTGCTTCGCTTCGCCAGCTCAATCTCCCTATACTCAACACCCTCATCCCTAAACCCCTACTCCCTTCATTAGTCTGTAAATATACTCGATACCCCAAGCCCTAAACCCTCTAAACCCCTAAATCTCTTTCTCAGTCTCTAAATATACTCGATACCTCAAACCCTATAAAGCCATAATCTCTTCCCTAGTCTCTAAATATACCCTACCCCCAAATCCTTAAACCCTCTGAGCCCAGAATCTCTTCCTTAGTCTCTAACGAGAATACCCGATACCCTATCTTCCTTGGTCTCTAAAATACCCGAAAGGTGTACGACCTGACCATTGCCATGGTACCTGCAGAAGGCGGAGAATGCTTGGGCCATTAGGGTTCGGGGTTTAGGGGTTGAGGGGGTTAGGGGTTGAAGGCTTGGGCGGTAGGGTTTTGGGTTTAGGGGTTCAGGGTTTTGGGTTTAGGGGTTTAGGGGTTCAGGGTTGGGACTTAAGGATACTTCAAAGGGCTACTATAAGGGTTACTATAAGGGTTCTAAGGGGGGTTTAGGGTTTAGGGTTTGCTGGAGGGGTTTGGCATGTGCCGGTTCAGCGTGAGGTTTGAGGGCGCAGGTTCTGCCTTTTGTCGGGTTTCAAGTTCGGGATGTAGGAGCCATATCCCGAGCTTGAAACCCGAAATAAGCAGAAGCTGCACCATTTATAGGATGCTTCCATCAGGTTTTACAGTCTCAACTGTCCCAAAAGCACAGGCAAGGCAGGTTCCCGGGTCCCCGTCCGCCCTCGGCTATGAGACACCCTTGCCATAAAGACCTCCAAGCCAGCTTGCGGCCTGACGCCGCAGGCTAAAGCCGTCGAAGATTCCTTAAGCCAAAGGGTCCAAGTACCATTATGGTAGGTATTTTGACCCCCAAAGTATATACTATACCATTACTTGGACCCTTTGGGTAAGCTCCCCTTCGAAAGGGGCACGTTTCCTCCAACCTTTCGGAAGCCCCCAGCATGGGCTAGGCATTGGCGCAGATCTGGGTCACATCGAGCGCAAATGCCGGGTGAAGGCCTTTCCTCCTTAGTAGCTGAGTGGATACACTTTACTTACACTTTTGGGGATAATAGTACCCACTATAAAACTAAAAGTGTACACTTTTTGGGGCTTACGAACTCAGCAACAAAGCCTCGTAGCTGGGATGATATCCCAGAGATCGGCTCTAGAGGGCTATGGGATCTTGGCGCTTGGGGCTCTAATTGCTGCTGTGGGTCTTCGCTTTAGCCAGATCCAAACAGCAGTAAGGGCAGGAAAGGGGTAGATTTTAAAGCAAGGGCGACAGTATTGAAAGTATTTCACTGGCGCGGTGTGTGCCGTTACAAGATGCGAACCCCAAGCCCTCAAGCGCTCAGCCGCTTAACCCTGCTGAAAGTTGGAGCTGGGGCCTTGCATTGTCGGCTGGATCGGACAGGGAACTTAAAGTTCTAGGAGCGGTAATTATCGTGGGAATTGACAATGCGGGATTGCACCTGAATGGTGAGAAAGTAAAGTTCCTATCTATACGATCGGATTCCGTTGCACCCACTATGCCCGCGAGCCCTAGTCAAGTGTTGGCTGATTAGTGCCTACCGATAGCCTCCGTCGTAGTTCCTTTTTGGGATTACCCATCAGGAACCTTAATATACTTAGTAGCTGAGTGGATACACTTTACACTTTGGATAATAGCACCCGCTACAAGACTAAAAGTGTACACTTTAGGGGGCTTATGAAGTCAGCAACTAAGATATATAATACAACGGAGACTACAGGCTATAGGTAAGCCTTAACTTCCGCGAACTTTGGTTAGGATGGCCAGCGTCCGAGGCCTTGGGCTCTTTCGAGTCAGCTTAGGCTTCAGGCTTCCGACGCGATTCCCCGCAGTTCTGCAGTTTGTTGAGGGTTTAGGGTTTGGGGATTTAGGGCCTAGGGTTTAGGGTTTGCTAAGGTGGATCTCAGGAGACCGGGGGAGAGCGAACTCTTCAATGTCGGCATCCGGTGCAGCCTCGGAGACCCAACGTGTCCTTTTGATCAACTTTGGGATCTCTGGAATTCGGCAAATTTCAATGCTGGGGCCTGTCTGTCGTGGTATTTGGGACCCCTGGAATTCGGCCAATTTGTCTCAGCATGGGCTCTTCGAAGACTTCGAGTCCGAAGAGGACCTGACAAAAAGGTGGCCTGAATGATTGGACGGTTCCCGCATAAGAATATAGAGGCTTAGTAGGGAGACTCTAGACAACCCAAGGCTAGTCATAATCTGTCAGGCATCTGGGGGGTTATCCTATATTCATAATGAGGAGCCCCCAAAACCCTATTCTAACTATTACGGCCCCTATGTTAGACATCTGTAGTACCGTGAGTCAGCAGCCTCCTGGGCTGCGATGTGTGCAGTACTATGGCCCACATGCTCTTCCAGCTTCCGACCTTCGACCCCCTCGGACCAAAAATAGGTAGGACACTGTGGTAGTTCGCTTGTGCTCTTTTGTGTGTCTAATTTTAAGGGAAGCTTCGTTCCGAATTCTGTTTAGAGGGGTTTGAGATCGGGCTTGAAGGTCCAACCGAGTAAACTTTCAAGCAAGCCCGATACCCAGATCCTGCAACCTGGAAGATCGTTCTGAACGTGCTGCGGTTAGACCACACAAGCCCACGGGGGCCTCAGTACCGATATGGGGGGGATATCTACCCAAGCATAATGACTGCAAATTATATATACATATATATATATATGCACATACGCCTACATATGTGTATATATATATATATATATTTATTTATTTATTTATATTTGTAGATACAGATACAGGATATAGATATAGATATAGATATATGGGGGATACTTACCCAAGCCATAATGGATATTCCTCTGTAGAAGCCCGGCTTTCGGACCCTTCTGTTGGGAGCGCAGGCCTACTCCCTGGACACATCGCAGAAGCCCGTGGACCATCTAGAAGACTGCCTCAAAGGCACTCCCAGAGAGCCCAATACCCGTAATTAAGGAATATAGCTTAAGGCCTAGGGGTTCCTTAAAGGGCTCCTTAAAGGGATCTACCAGGGTTCTTTTGGGGAATTAAGGAATATAGCTTAAACCATAATATGAAGCCCCTTATAACTTAAGGTATATTGCTTAAGTAAGGGGTATTGGGCTCTCTGGGCTGCTTAAGGGCTTCCGCTTGGCTCAGGAAGGGATCAGGGTTTAGGGTTTTTTAACTCGAGGGATAGACGTCGGGGTGTTGGATTTGGTCACATAGGTCGGTTTACTGTAAGGTTTACGGCAAGGGTTGCTATACGGATTTCTACAAGGATTGCTATAAGTGTAGCATTGTAGCAGTGCTTCCGAGCCCCGAGCAGCACTAGTCAACAGGTCTATTGAACATAGAAGCAGATATTGACGGCCTTTTGGAGTTCCAACAAACGTGCCTCTACAGGGCCTTGTAGGTTTTGGAGGGAGAATTCGGGAGTCCGGAAGGGATTGAAAAGAGGATTTGGGCTTTAGAGGTTACATTTTCGGGGTTCAGGCTTGCAGGGCTTGGGGTTCAGGGTCTAGGATCTGGTTGCGATCAAAGCTAGGCTTCCGGAAAGCTTCTGTCTACAACACATGGCCCGATACAAAGATCCCGTTACCCCCTAGGCAACCCTCCCCCAAGCCCTGAAAAAAAGCCACAGCTGAAAAGTCCTAACCACTGCAACACCGCAATAACACCCTACAGCGCGCCTGTGAAACCCTACCCAACCCTTATTTGTAATTAAAGATCTGCATATTGATAAAAGGCTTTGACAAAAGGCCTATGAGCCCTCATAGAACCCCAAGAAAGCCTCCAGTACCCTGGACACACCCCTCCAACGCTAAACCCTGATCCCTAATCCCAACCCCTAAGCCCTCAACCCCTAAAACTCAATCCCCAGGCCGCTCACCTTGCAGGTGGGCGGCGCAGCCGAGTGAAGAAAAATCGAACGTATGTTTTGGCTTAAACCCGAAACGGAGTTGGTTTGGGTGGTTCGGCCGCCTTGCACGGCGGAGGCAGAGAAAGCAGCAAAAGCCTTCTATAGACAGGCTTTCACAGCTGCGATGCACTCGACGCAGCCTGGGCACAAGAACCCCTAAACCCGGCTACCCTGGCCCCAGAACCTTAGAACCTGAACCCTAAAGCCTCCTCCCCACCGAAACCCTAAACCCAAACTCCCTAAACCCTTATAGTATCCTTATAGCTCCCTTTAAGGAACCCTTATGGATCCCTTCACAGGAACCCCTAAACCCTGCTAAAGCTACCTTTGGTTAGTAGGGACTGGAAGAATGGTAGTAATAGTAGTTATAATTGTACCCCATTCCTCCATTCCCTACTAACCAAAGGTAGGAAAAGAAAAGAAAAACCCTAAACCCTAAACCCTACTAAAGCTGCCTTGAAAGGCTGCGCTTTGGTGCTGATTCCCGTGGGCGTTCCGAGCAAGGGCCGGAGCAGAAGGCACCCGAAAAGGGTCTAGGGTTTAGGGTTTTAGGGTTTAAGGGTTTAGGGTTTAGGGTTTTAGGGTTTTAGGGTTTAAGGGTTTAGGGTTTTAGGGTTTAAGGGTTTAGGAATAAGATGAATAGCCTTTGTAGTAGTAGCGCCAATATAGTAGTAATAGTAGCTATCTGTAGTAACTCAAGTTTATAGAGTTTAGGGAGCGGGTTTCCGCTGGTTCTCTATACAAGGTCTAAGATTCTGGGAAGTTCCTTGTAGAAGAGCCCTAAACTTTCAGTTTTCCAATCCTATACCAGCCGTTGTAGGCACTTGCGCCTCCTGCAAGTCTAAGCGCATTACAAAGCTCAGAAGGTGTTCAGCTCTGTAAGCCTCGCAAAGCCGAGTGGTTTAGGGTTTAGGGTTGACCCTTGTCCCTGACCGTGTTTGGCCGTGGGACTTGTATTGTGGGGTTCGCGGTTCGGAAGATTGGAGGTTTGAGGTGTTTGCCTATGACAATATAGGGGCTTTAATGATTACCAATACTCTTCTAAGGGTTCCTTATTATAGCTATCGTATAATGGGCGCCACAAAGCTTGTCATCGGCCCTCGAGTACATCATTGCCACAAACGGCTGGAGGCCTAGGGGCTCAACTTTGAAAAAACTGTAAAGCAACAGTTTATCTGAAATCTGTTATCCAAGAACCCAATTAGAGGGGAAACCTTCAAACTTCTGTCTTGCTGCTTCCACCTTGAGTGCCGTTAACCTTGAGAGCGAGTGTTATGACGCGGCCATGTGATTAAGGTTCCCATGAAGCACCCGTTGCAAAGTGCAAATCCTACCGGAGACTCCCAAAGGCTCAACAGCCCCCAAAACCATTCAGTACTTGTCAGTGCCAATGCCAGCAGCACATTACCCATCTGCCCTGTGACGTGCCCGGAGTGTTTTAGAAGAAACGAGAAGCCTCATCAGTAAAAAGCACCGGGGTTGACAGACCTAGAGCCAGCAAGTAGTAAGTAAGTATAAGAAGCATTGTCTACATTCCCGGGTTCGGCTCGTTTCAGGAAGCCTTTGTTCTTGACAGTTTAGGAAGTTTAGAGCCCCAGACGCCAAGCTTCGAAGCTCTCGGTCTGTGGATCCCATGAGCGTAACATTAGCATGGACAGTGACCCTAGTTAAGGTTCACTCTTTACCTCGTTAATATAGGGGGCCTGAATAATTAGAACAGGGATTGGGGGCCCACTATACTATCATTATAATGACGAGCCCCCAAATGAGTATAGGTAATTGTTAAGGCCCCTACATTACGGATTCTGAGAAGCCATCTGTACTTTCTCAGAAGACCGGGCTGCCAAGACTCCACAGTTGTCTTGCCCTCAGTGATCTGCTCAAGATCAACGCCAACATTGCAAAGAGCATAGTCGAGGTGCGCGTCTCAGTATTCCCAACGGTTTTGGGCTGTGGTTTGTATTTTATGTATTTCGGAGATCCACTGACCTGAGGGACTCGAGGCAGCGGCCGGAGTCTAGGACCTTCCTTCCCCGCCTTGGTATGAAGGCCTTGCCTCCGTGGGTGCCAACTTCTCTGAGGCTTAGGCTGCTGCTTTTCTTAGGGAGCCGTCATGAAAGCTGAATCTGAATGTAGGGGCCTATATAAATAGTTACCAATACTATTTTGGTGGTTCCTTGTTCTATTTGCAGTATAACGGGCCCAAAGCCCTAAACCCTAATTATCAAGGCCCCTACATTATAGTAGTACCCTTATAGATCCCTTATAGCAGCCCTTTAAGGATCCCTCTAAAGGAACCCTAGTCTAATTATTAAGGCCCCTATATTATAGTACCCTACTATATACCCCTTTAAGGAACCCTTTAAGGGAGCCCTATTCCAATTATGAAGGCCCCGACATTCAGATGCCAGGAATTCGGCCCCTTAGGAACCTTGCGATAATTAGAGCCCCTGCCTTGCTGCTGCGATCCTGAAAATGGGAGTTTCCGAAAATTAGGGGTACCTTTAAAGGGATTTATAAGGGTTCCTATAAGGGATCTATAAGGGTTTAGGGTTCAGGGGGGAGTTTCCGAAAATTAGGGGTGTGCCTTATTTTGGGGTCCTTATAATAAGGATCCTTGTATTTAGGGTATGATATTATAGGGTCCCCTATTTCCGGAAACTCCCAAAATCGAAAACCTGCATCCCCAGTCGCCAGTGCCTCAATCTGAGGCATCAGATCTCTGTGCGACCCCATCACGCACAAAGGCATTCAAGCCCACATCCCAAGTTCCGAAATTCCTTAAACCACATCCGCTCAAGCTTGCCCTATAAGGCTTCATTGCCTCAAGTGAAAGTTCGATCGTGCAAATCGAGCAGAAACTACAGTTGCAGAAACTGTCAGTACAGTGATTTCACACTTGGAGAGAATATAAAAGAAGGGTGTGATCAGACAAGGACAATACAAGGTAAATATTATTCAGGCCGTTAGAAGCTAGCGCCAGGCATGTGCAAAGCACTGCCCGGACGCTACCCTTGGCCTGATCGTCAACCCGCCTCTCGGTCCCAACCCGACTGGAATTGAGGGGTTCAGGCTTTCAAGGTTTAGGGTTAAGAATTGCAGGTTTAGGGTTTACCCAGAGGCTCCATAGTAGTTCCTTTTTGGGATTACCTTAAAGGATTCTAAATATGAACCCCAAAAAGGAACTACTATGGAGCCTATGGGTACACAACCCGACGGAATCAGAGGCTGAGACTTTTTCGGAACGGGCCCAGGGGAGCCCTGGCCTAAGTGCACGACAGCAGGCTCACTCGGTGTTTCAGAACTTCTCAGGTGCCTCTACTTGGAGGATCATGGGGCTTGGTCAGCTTGTAGAAGTACCTTACTTGAGTTATAGTTGCCTCGTTTTTAACCACACTTACTGAGTCCCATGATGCCCCAAGCAGTAGACCGGATTTGATGGAACGTCGTTGGGAGGAGGAGGAGGAGGCGGATGTGTGCGCGTGTGTGTGTGTGTGTGTGGGTGTGTGTGTGTGGGTGGGTGNGTTCTCGGTCCTTAGACCATCCAAAACCCCCAAAACCCATAATGCCCAAATCCTTGAAAGCCCCACAACCCATAACTCTAAAGCCCCGAAGCGCTAGAACCCTAATACGCTCTAGACTCTACACGCTGAACCCAAACCCCCGAAACCCAAAACTCTATACCCAAAGTCATCAGCTAGCACTGAGGCTCAACTCGATTGTGCCAGCCATGGCGAGGATGGGCTTGCAGCTTTCATGTGCCATGCTTCGGGTTTAGGTCTTAAGCTTGGGTTTTCAGGGTTTAGGGTTGCTTCAGGAATCATTTGCAGTAGTATCCCCTTCTAGTCCCGATATACTTATATCCAAAATGTACCCCCCAAGCCTTATTCAAATGAGTCAGGCCCCTACAAGCCCAAAACGCTATAAACACTCGAATAACCCTAGACACTATAAACCCTATTATAGACTTCATAAACCCTATAAAGCCTTATAAGCCCTAAGCCATTAAGCAATATACCTTAAATTATAGAGAGTGCAACGCCCTGGTGGCGTGTATTTCTCGGTAATTTAGGAGTTTTCACACGAGTTGTTACATTTAGGTTTTAAGCTATTTTATGAGGATATCCAGACTCTACCGTGCATACAATCTCCTCATCTGCCAAGGGAGCTTCTGGCCTGTGGGATTCCAGTTCCCGCACCACGAAAATAACTTAATCTTAAATAAAAAGAAAAAGCATGATCGGTAACGAGCCCGATACGAAACAAGTATGCTGGGTAGCAAATCCCGCTACCACTCCTGGCCTTCCGAACCCCAAAAAATAGAAGGATATATTCTGCCCTAAACCCAACTGCATATGGTGGTCCAAATCCTTTCAAGACATGATGGGTAGCGAACCCAAAGCCCTATATAGAACGTCGTCATTGGTTCCCAAATTCCAATACCGAGAAAAAACATATTCGACCCTCAAACAACAGCTTTGACAATAGAAGATGAGTTGCGAACATTGACAAACTACGATATTTATGACAGAAAATGCATACTAACCTTGAAGTCAATCTACAGTTANATTCGACCCTCAAACAACAGCTTTGACAATAGAAGATGAGTTGCGAACATTGACAAACTACGATATTTATGACAGAAAATGCATACTAACCTTGAAGTCAATCTACAGTTATGTATATATATATATGTATTACACATACCAATATGTGTATATGTGTACATACACATACACACACACATATATATCTATATATATATATAAACATGTGTATGACTCATGTTCATACACTTTCAAAGCATATGCACGTGCACACATAAATATGTGTATCTATATGTATATATATATATGTATATATATATATATATATATACATATATGCATACATGTATATAAATATATTTGTAGTTAGATGCATGGATAGATACGTAGGTCGATAGATTGATTGATAGATAATGTAGGGACCTGATCCTCAATATAGTAGGGTTCAGATAAGGAACCCAAATAAANAGATACGTAGGTCGATAGATTGATTGATAGATAATGTAGGGACCTGATCCTCAATATAGTAGGGTTCAGATAAGGAACCCAAATAAAGTCCCAGACTTTCTTAATCAGGCTATATATATGTATATATATCTGCATACATACCTATGTATCACGGGCTGCATGCGAGCATGTGTGTACAACAGCGGGGCTGGTATACAGTTATGCCCTAACTGGAGGGCCCCCCCAGGTTCCAATTCCAAACCTTAATTAATTCCCAAATTCCAAAACCTAGGAAAACATGTTGGGCTCTTATCCGGCAGCTTTCACAATAGAAGATGCATTGCGAGCAATGAGAAACTTCGACATTCAGGATAGAAGATGCATAGTAACCTTGAAACCAACCTACATATATATATATATATATATGTATATATGTATAATACATACGATTATGCTTATATGTGCATATACACACATACATTTACATATAGATATGTATCTCTATGTATATCTATGTGTATGTATGTATGTCTATGTNTAATACATACGATTATGCTTATATGTGCATATACACACATACATTTACATATAGATATGTATCTCTATGTATATCTATGTGTATGTATGTATGTCTATGTATGTATATATATATATATATACATATATACACACAAATGTTCATGCACTTTCAAAGCCTGTGCACGCGCACATGTAAATGTATATGTATATATATATGTATATATAGATAGATGGATACACAGGTAGACAAGCAGATAGACAATAGATAAACAGAGTGAGAGAAATCTGTGTTTGTGTGTGTGTACACATATACATACATACCTACCTATGTATCACAGGCACACACACACACACGGTGTTTCTGCGGTATACATGCGACCATGTGTATGCAACCGCGGGGCCTGCAATTATGCAGTTATTGCGGCCTTCCAGTTCTCTTTGAGTGCACAACTGCGTAGAGGCCCTGCTGTTACAGACATAGAGACGTGCATGCATATGACCGACACGTGTTCGTGTTTTCCTTGTGTATATAACTAACATGTTATATACATAGACAGATGTATACGGATATAGAGACCATGCTTGCCGACATACAGATTTGATGCTTGACATGCATTACCCACCAGTCCTTGTCAATCAACTTTTCAAGCTTTGGAATCGGAACTTGGGGCCCGCCAGTTAGGGTATGACTGCTTACAAGCCTGGCGGTTGCATACACATGGTCGCATGTATACCACAGTAGCAATCTATGCATGCCCGTGATACATAGCTATGTATGTGTTTATGTGTGTATATGTATATACACATACACATACTACTATCTCTGTATTTATCTGCTATCACTCATTCTATCTATCTATCCATTTTATTACGTATCTGTCTATCTGCATACACATCCATATATATATATATATGTATGTATGTATATGTGCGTGTGCATAGGCTCTGAAAGTGCATGCACACGTGTGTATATATATATACATACATAGACATATACATATAATTATATGTGTGTATGTGTATATGCACATTTACACATATTTGTATGTATAGTACATATATATGTATGCATATGTAGATTGGCTTCAAAGTTAGTTAGTATGCATCTTCAGTCCTAAATG
>BGNK01000627.1:207361-222744 GCA_003297005.1 Symbiodinium sp. clade A Y106
CCTCGACCCCCAGGACCTCTTGTGAAAGTCTAGTGCATCTCGACTTATGCTCGATATCCCAAACAAATCTTAAGTCATTCCAGACTGGGAAACGTAGAAATTTTAAGTGACAATCCATGCTAATGTGTGGACAAATCTAGTGCCACAAATGCTATGGAAAACGAGACTACACGAAAATACACGCCACCAGGGCGTGATGTTCTGAAATTATAAGGGGCTTCATATTATGATTTAAGCTATATTCCTTAATTAAGGGGTATTGGGCTCTCTGGGTGAACTTCATGAACTCCAGAGCAACTGCGCAGCTGCGCGAGGCTCTACGAGAAGGCGGGTCTTGATCCCCACAAGGCTCAACTTGGAGCTTCAAGGTTGGAGGGTTTGGGGTTTATATAACTAGGTAGGGCTTTGAGACATTTTATATTTTCCCTCATTGGGCTTAAGAGGATCTTATTTACTAATATTTTTTTAAAAGCTTTAAAAGCCCCACCTAGATAATATTGGGGGCCTTAATAATTGGAATGGGGTTTTGGGACACATTATGCTATAATTCTAATAAGGAGCCCCCCAAATAGTATATATAGGCAATTATGGAGGCACCTATAGTATACAGGGCTTTGGGTTTAGGGTTAGGTTGTGCAGGAGTTCAACACAGCTTTAAGGGTTTATTGAAAAAAACGAAGAAAGAAGGGATGCAGGTCTTCCGAGGCGAAGTGCAGCTTTAAACCTGAAGCTCCTGATTGCCCCAAGCACACCAGACCCTGTGGCGCCTTGAAACTCCAAAAATGTTCGAAACTACTTGAAGGATCATGGGACTTAGTAACTAGGGTTATTATTAGGGTAACTATACTTATAACTGCTTATAACCTCAATTAAGGTACTTATAACCTTACTTACTAAGTCCCATGAACCTCCAAGTTGTCAAGAAGCAAGGAAAGAGCAGCAAATCGGGTTCCCATAAACCGGCTCAAGCTCCGAACCTAGAATATAGGGGCTGTAATAATTAGAGGGTTTTGGGGTATATCATGCTATAATTATAATACGGATCCCCCAAAATAGTATAAGTAATTATTTGTGCAAATGGACACCAAAACGCCGAACTCTGAAACCCTTAGCCTGGACACTATGTTTTGCCATCCCGAAGCAGGTCATTGGTATCACCTCCCTGGACAATGTCCGGGCGAACAAATTTGTCCACGAGGTCGTCAGGGGCTTCGTTTGGATTTGAAGGGTTTCTATATTGTTGCAATATCAAGGAGCGGTGAAGAATGCGTGGCTTGCGGTGTTCGAGTTATAAACACTTCCGCGTGTATGTTGCTAACTACCTAACTAGCCGAAACCCTTAACCTTTCCCTAAACTTCGAACCCCACAACAGGCAAACACTTCTGCCCGAAAGTTCGCACATCTGGCCGTTTCCCGATAAGGGGAATTTCGAGCAACCCTCATATATGCACAGTTGCATAAATCCGACGTTGACCGCCAAGGCTGTAGGTGCGCTTCCTCAACCGCTTTGTCAGGCCACAGATGTTCCCATCGAGAACGTCAGCGCCCGGACCTCGTTGTGTCCTGGTTTCGTGTTGGAGCCGACTCGGACCTTAACGATTTTGGGATTTGCCTGCGTGATGCCACATATTTGTGCTTGATGGGCTACATGCTGCAAAAGTTGTATAGTCAGTGGTTGCAAGCAGGGAGCGGATCTTAACTTAGGTCTTAAGTCCTAAAACCACGCAGCCAAGACACAGACATCAAACGTGCCTCCGTATGAAGAACTGCCCACAAACTCATCTGCCGTGCTTGAGCCGCAGCCGTCCTTGCTCCTGGCGAATGCCAGGTCCCAGTGGTGGGCGGCTACTCCTTGTCCCTCTCAGGGCCATCGGCGGTGCCTCTCTTCTCTCAGGCACCCAAGACAAGCCGAGGCAACTACACACTCTGCTGTAACACCGAATTACCTACTCTACATGAGTTATTCTCGAAATTCGGGCCCCTTGTTTGGCGCATCCGCATTTACTGGCATAAGGGTGATGTATTTCTGCAAGGATTCGAAGGAAAGGCCCCGATTCAGAGAGCTACCTCAGCCCATGCTGTCTCGTGGGTTTGTCTTGTGTTCTTGGAATAACTAGGTAGGGCTTTAGGACATTTTATATTTTCCCTTATTGGGCATAAGAGGATCTTATTTACTAACATTTTTCAGAGGCTTTGAAAGCCCCACCTAGATAAGAACCATGACGAAGGCTGTGACAGAGCCTCCTTTTGGCCTTACAACCTGAATCCGAACACCTAAACCCTAAGACCCAAAACTCCATAAAATCATAACCCTTACGGGAGTTTCCGAAAATAGGGGGTCCTATTCATAAGGATCCTACTATATTAGGGTCCCCTTATTTTCGGAAACTCCCTTATAGTAGCAATGTAGAACCTCAAAGCCCTTCTACGAACCCTTAGAAAACGACTAAACCCATGACCTTTATCCATACAGAACCCTTAAATTAAAGGAAGCTTCTAAACAAACCCTGAACCCTATACCCTATTCAAGAAACCCTCTACCCTAAACCCTAAAAAGGAACCTCCCCGCCGGAGGACGCCTCGGCAAGGTCGATGCCAGAGGCCATCGCGGCCCAGATGCTGAAGAGAGTCCAGGACCGGCGCTAACATAGGGTCCTTAATATTTAGAATAGGGTTCCTTTAAGGGGTCCTTTAAAGGGCCCTATATGGGATCTATAGTAATTCGGGTTCTATGATGTAGGGGCCTTACGATAATTACCAATACTATCTTAGGGTTTCTTATTAACAATATTATAGTATAATGGGCTCCGAAACCCTATTCTAATTATTAAGGCCCCTACATTAGGTTCAGGGTTTGGGGTTCATGGTTTAGCGGTTAGGGTTTGGCTTCCGTCCGTGGTTAGTATGCTTTTTAACTTTGTAGTTTGGGGTCTCCTTATTAACACCAAATACTAGAAAAAGGGTACCCCTTTTCTTTAGGGGCTACTGTGGAAGCTAGGTGGTCAAAATCGGACACTATCTTCTAATCATTAATACGGTCCATCATTCTTTAGGATTTTTTAACTAATTGTAGCGAGGGGTCATACCTATAGGCTCCATTGTTGTTTTTTGATGTGGTGAACCAATTTTATGGTTAGGGTCCTATAAAATGAGTTTGGTTGGTGAGGGGGTAGAACCTTATGTAATAGCTCCTTTTCCCTTAAGGTTCCTTTAAATCTTCTATAAGGGCTTATATAAGGGACATTGTCAAGGGAATACGACAGAAGCCTGAATAGGGTTTATGGTGGTACGATACAAACACTACACCCTGCTTGGAGGATCATGGGACTTGGTAAGTAAGGTTATAAGTACCTTAATTGGGGTTATAAGCGTAGTTACCCTGACAAAAACCCTAGTTACTAAGTCCCATGATCCTTTAAGTGCAGCACTCTTGATCCGAAGCGCAGGATGCGGGCAACGAGGTCGTTGACGCGAAGAAAGGCCATGGGGCACAGGGCTTCAGAGTCTTCGCACCTTCCGAGGTTAGCCTTGCGACTTGGAGAAACTGTAACGGGAGGTGTTCGACTCGCTTCAGCCGCTGTATGATACTAAAGGATCTTGAATTTCGTTACGTGGGGTGTTCGAGTGAGCGTCCGTGAGCATTCATTCAGCTTTCGTTGCGCAGGCCGTAACTCTGACCACTAATCTAAAGTTTTGAATCAGTAGTACATAATACATATGTTCATCATAATCCCTGCACTACATATCCCTACAATCTCCTCCTAATCTGGGTTTGATGGTCTTTCGAGTTGTACCTGCAGCAGATCGATGCAGATTTAAGCCGTCGTGACGTCGCCGAGGAGGTTACCGGCAATCAAGTGCTGCTGGATACCGGTAAAGATCCCTGAGGCCCCATGTACGTATATAGTGTATACTTAGGCCTTAACGGCTCCTATATAAGTACTTTAAAAGCCGATAAGTATATAACTGGAGCCGAAGGGGATATAGATCACTTTGCAGGCTCGCGGGGGGGAAGTATGGGGGGTTTGTTGTCATACGCTTATGACGATCTGTAGGATGACACAAGTGTTGCTGGTCGAGATTGGAGAGTCGACACTGACAGAAGGCATCTCCACAATGTAGGATATGAATATTAATATAAATAGCTTTGGGAGTAGTGGGTGATATTCTTCTTTTAGGTTCTCAAGCAGCTCTATATTAGTGTAGAGCTCCTCGAGACACTACCCTAAGTATTCAGGCTTCTATGTCTATGTTGTTGCGGTCTGATGTCACGGCTGTTGTAACAACGAGCTTCGGGTGCATCGAAACATTGCCGGCCCCGAACATACAAAGGTGTTGTGTAGTTGAAGAGTAGCAGCTAGCTCTCCTACTTTGACCGAGACAACCGCCAAGCACTATGGTGAGTGCTGCCGGCAAATACTTTAAGTTAGCTGCGCTTAAGACTCCACAGCACTTCCGTCGATTTCAGCCTGTCTTACCCAGACTCCAAAGTGCAGTTCCTTTGTTTCATTGCCTAAGCAGAACGGAGATTAACAAAAAACGGTACTATAGACGTGAGGGTGGAGCCCTAAACCCTCTACCAACAAATGGGTGGTTGTCAAAATTATGGTCCGTTTTTGGGTCCTTATTATAATACGGCACCTAATATTTAGGGTACCCAAAAAGGGGCCATAATTTTGACAACTACCCAAATCGGAGCAACATCGAGAACCCACGACCCCGAATCCCGCAGCCTATATCATCTAACGCGTTGATCCCGAAGTACCCCCTTGAAAGCCCGACCCGCCGTGCTTGTGCAGGTAAAGGCAGTTCGACCCTCTCCATGGCCAGACCCTGAAAGTGGTGACCTATCGGGGCTTTCGGGATTTAGGGTTGTAGGATGTTTTAGGGTTTAGGGTTAGGATTCGGTGTTTGGGGAAAAGGATTCCTGGATATTCCTGGCCCTCCGGGTTCCGGAAGTATCGGCTCTGTGCCTCGAGCCCCAGGTGCAGTCTTTAGGTTGAGGGCTGCGGACCGATTCGAACCACAGCAGGGTGGAACTTTGAGGCCGTTGCTGGATGATCGAAAACTGAGTTTCTTTCTTGCGTCACTTGACCGCCAAATCATAAACAAGACGATGAGCAATTTTCAGATTCCCGAGCACCCTTTCCCTGGCCTTTTCCGCCAAACGATTAGCACATGATGAAGAAATGATACCAACATGAAAGTTTTCTGAGGCCCGCCTCATTTCTCGAAATTCCAGGATTCTTGCGCGCCCTTTTCCCGGCCCTTTTCCGCCAAGCGCTGCCCAATGATGGGAAATGGTAAAAATATGATTTCCTGTCCCCGGCGGTTGTCCGCCAAACGATGACAACGCTGAACAAATGATGATGAACTTATGATAGAATGATGGAACATGATACAGGAACGATAGTGAAGAAATCACAAAAGCGAGGATGAGATTGTACATGCTGCTCATACATAACTCTAAGCCTGGTGCCATATTCTGTGTGTATGCATGTGTATACATATATATATATATATATGTATATGTATATATGTATATATATATATGTATATAGTATGTGTATATATATATATATATACATATGTATATACATTTGTTTATGATCCCCCAAGATCTACCCCCAGTTCCAAGCGACTCTACAGGTTGCTTCCATACATACGTACACGACTCAGATATGCCGAAAGCAGCGCAAATATCGACATAATCGTGCCTTTCTGTACGTGCATGCATACAAAGCTTGCTGCTATATGTCGCGGTTAATTGACTTGTGTATAAATCTGGTGCCGAGCTTCGGCCGCACATTAATGATAGTTTATGTGTTGGAGAAGCTGCAAATGCTGGAGGGTGCGGCAGCAGATTTGTTTAAGTGGGAAAAATCATAGTTTTTTGCGTTTTGTCGCCTATTAGTGTGTCTTATGTAACAACAATCTTCCTATAACAACAATGCTATGTTCTCTCGAACGAATATGCATTGTCCTTTTGATGATAGTGAATGTGTAGTCTTTGTGTGATACAGTGTTTCCTGTCCTGGACATCACGAAACACTGTAATGCGCAGAAAATTCCCCAAACTCCAAAGTCCTGGCATCTGAGGCTCCGGGGGGTGGCGAAAATGTGTCAGTGTTTCGTGGCCTGGACCTCGCAAAACACCTCATTGTTCAAAACAAAAAATTCCAAAATCCCCAACCTTGAGCATGTACATATATATATAGGTGTGTGTAGAAGTTTCGCTTCACCCACTCCGTGCTGGGCTTGCTTCACTTCGATCGCAAAGGGCGCGGCCGAAGCCAACTCTACCAACGCTTCTCCGATGTAACCCCAAATCCTCAGTGCCTCTATGGTGTGAAGTATCCCAATAGGCTGCAGTCAGCTTGCGACGCGCGAGTTTTACCCGCCGCCACAGACCTGGTCGACCGACCGGTCGCGATGAAGTGAAGACGACCTTCCCTGGCTAGTGGTTGCATCTACAACCCAGTAGAGATGAGTTGAAGGCAACTAGTTCATCTATAACCCAGTCATTAAAGACAAAAGCCACCGCAACCTTCCGTTTGAGCCTTGAACAGAGGATCTCGAAAACAAACCCTAACGAAACTTCGTTTCGCCCACTTCGTGCTCGGATTGCTTTACTTCAATCGCAAGGCAGGCTGCCGATGCCTGGCTAGTGAGACAGCGGACAAAATGTACCAAGAGTGCTTGTTCTTACCCCAGGCAATGCGTTTCGAGAGCGCATATTACCAATAACAACTTTCACGTTCTGGGATCTGCCTTTATAGCCTTCTCGAGCCATGGTATAAAGAAACGACCCAAGCTAGGCTTCCTACAAAATCAAAAACGAGGCCTATGCGGCTTCTCGCTTCGCCCATGCGGTGCTCGCGGGCCGAGCGGGTCAGCCGCCGGGATCCCTGGCACTTGGGTGGCTAGTTTGGTTACAGTTTAGCTTTTGCGTTTAAGCAGGTTTAAGGTTTCAACAAGGTCTGGGGTTCCTGGTTCCGGTTGCGGCATTTACGGTTGTTCGGGTTGGAAAGTGCCCTTGGACACTGGAAGGAGCTGCTGCAGTTGTGTTTACAGCACGACAAACAGCCCGATTGGGATCCTTGTGATCGTGACCATGCGCATGCTCCCTTGCAGCGGTATTCTTGGGGCTTACGAGCTCCGAGCCTTCATAAGGTGATACCGGGCACCTCAACATCTTCAGCCCAGGCATGCGTTAATCTCGAAGAAAGAGAGAGAGAGAGAGAGAGAGAAAGATTTCACGTACAGCCGAGCCCGTCAGCCAAAATGGTGGACGGGGCTGCCCAAGAGAGCGGGGAAAGGGGACTGCCCTTTCTCCTTGCCCCAGAGCAAAGCAAAGAGAGAAAGAGAGAGAGTGAGAGAGAGCGATATATATATATATATATACATACATACATATATTACAAAACGCCCAGGTGCGCAGAAACTGCGTTGGTGAAAACAGCAGCTGGAAGCATTTATGGCAGGTCGGCTACAGGGTGTGCCTTTTTTAACCGACCGGGAGTTGGAAGTGCTATTGCCGAGGGCTACAGGCTCAGGCCCAGTCAAAGGCCAAAGGGCATAATTGACAGCCGGACTCTCAGCTCTAAGGTTAGACGTATGGGCCCTTAGTACGGGCCCGTAGCCCTTTTAAGGGACTTTAAAGGGTATGGTTTCATCCTAAGATCAGCCTCATGAATCCCGTTAGCTGGCCTCCCCCGAACCCGCCTTGAGCACTTTGGCCCGCGCTCTTAAACTGGGTTCCTGAGTACTACCCTTTTGCGCTTTTAAGTTTGGGGTCCCCTTATTGGAAACCAAATAGTAGGAAAAAGGGTGCCCTCATTATAAAGGGGTTACTCAGGAACCTAGTAAACCTATCGGCCACTGCAAGGTTTTTTACGAAGACCATGGGTTGCAAGGTGTGTTTGGGTTCAGGAAACGTGGTTGGGCTAGAAGTTGTTGCGTGGGACACACTGGCAGTTGGAGGAGCAAGGTTGTCCTGGTGAACAGTGCGGATTCGAGGTGTGCTCGTGCACTAGTTTCATGATGAATTGGCCAAATTTGTGGTGGTTTGGAAATAGCACTGACGGAGTTTGTTTCCTGCAGGTTTAATCAGAGCTTGCCTCTTTGGACTCTTCCTGTGCCGAGGACATATATCCAGGCGTGTCCTACTTCTCGACGAAGGCCAGTTTCTGTCATGATTCAAGAATCCATTCCCAATGCTTCCAGACCACAAAGCCGAAACACAATTCGGTTGCATGCTGTTGCAGAGACATCCAGGCACGGTGATGGAGCCATGCATGCGAATCCGGAGCTAAAGCTTTAGGCTAGAACTCTATGATGGGCTCATGAATCCCAAGCATTTCAATTGGATAGACTACAAGCAGACGTCCGAAGACCTCTCTGCCTAAGCCCGCCCACCCCAATGCCGAAACGCCTACGTGCAGAGACTCCCGCTTCGACTGGGCCGGCGTTACGGTTTCCATCATTTAATATGCAGGAAGCTGCAACTATTTGGGTTTCTTTAAACCTACACCCTGACCGTGACTTAAATGTAGTTCAGGAACAAAAATCCAAGAGTTCCAGGTGACCTTCGGCCCCGAAGGGGTGGAGAAAGTTCACCCGGTGGGGCCCATATCGCCCAAGGACTTCCGGGACGGTACGCTGTGTTTGTTTCGTGTGCAGGTCCATGGAGGGAACCAGCATGGGGTAGTTAACCACAATAACACCCTGGAGTGGGCCATGGCGGCAAGGTTATTCATGGAAAAAAACACTTGCAGTGCTTTTTGCAACACAAGCTTACGAAGTGTGTTTAGAGTAAGTTAAGGCGTCGGGCGCTCATCGTAGGTCTGATTTTGTTTGTTTCGGTTTCGCGTGGAGGCATGGCTGGTGATTTCGTTGTTTGCCAGGGTTTGATCGTTTCAGCCATACGGGGCACATAGAGCATTTCTGATCGTCTTGATACCAAGGGCCATACTGCCGGCCTGAAGTTCCGCAATTTGAATCAAGACACAGTTGTAACTTTGGGCCTTGTCAGTATGTTTGCCGGTGCAGCTTTGGAAGTGGTTCAAGCGAGTTGGCATGAACATAATTCATGCACCATCCTGAATCCTTGCAGCTCGGGTATGCTTTGCCCAATTTTCGCACGCATCGCCAGCTTATTTTCAATGGCAAAGATGCCACATATAGGGGATTGAATAAGTAACCATACTATTGTATATTTGTATGAGAACTGTACCTTCCAACCTATTTGCAAAGGCAACGATTATCTAATAGTCCCATGGGTTCTTCAAGAATTCGACACAGCTCTGGAGTTTTGTCTGTGGTGCTGTGAATTGAGTAAGCCTCGACCCGGATCAAAAGAGAGGTGGCTCTTGCTGGCTGAGCTCCCCAGTCAGTACGGTAGGGATCGGGACAAATGGCAAAGCATAAAGCCTTGATAGTCCATTTATATCTATACCTTACCACAATGTACTACCAAGACTCCGTTCTAACGTTAACACCATTCTTATCAGGGACACTGGAGTTGGGGGTTAAGGTTCGGATGTTCTGGAGGGTTTCGGCAAAAGCACAGAAAAAATACTACCTTTGCTATGGCGCTACACCACAGCCTCACCCAGCATACCCCTGCACATCACCAACGGGAAAGTGTTATGTTCGCAGCGGCAGTTTTTATTGCAGAGTTTAAGGGAGTTTCAACGTTGCTCACCTGTGCAATTGCAGGCCTGGGTCCCGGGTTTCACGACGTGAGCTAGGAGGCATCCCAAGGTTAGCTACAGCCCTATTGGCCGCAGGAGCAGGCACACCTTGACTTAGCCCGCGACTCAGAGCAACGCTCTTGCTTTGACTTTGAGAATTTGTTTCAAGAAACCCACGCATTTTTCGACTCCAGGGGTTCATGCAGCGCATGCTTGAGCAGAGGGCTTAACTAGGATCGGCTTATTCCAAGCTGCGCGGGCTTATTCAGGAGAGCAGCACTTCTTGGCTGCGGGGTTGCTTTCACTCATGCCGCTTAAGTTTTATGCTCTCTCAAAGCTCTCAGCGTAACTGTGCAGCTGCTTACAGCAACAGTCCCTCGTGAGTGGAAGAAGCTGTCCAACGCCTTTCGATTTTGTGCTCCGAGGGTTCCTCACCTACACAGATTATGATGCGTAAATCGAAATCCTGTCATCACTTGTGGATGCAAAGCCGCAGCTTTTCTGCCCAGGCCGTTAAGACGCTGGAGGCGGACATCCAGGAGCGTCACCCAAGTGTGAGTATGTCTGCGTGCCCACCCTGATGATGTTAGGAGGGTCTTGCCTATGCAGAGAACGTGGACCTGGCTGGCCGCCGCTGATGCGTGGCCTTCCGCTAGGTTGTAGGCTTTAGGAGGCTTTTTCTGCCATTTTAGGGCTGAGCAGTGCCCTCAGAAAATAGTTGTTGTTGTCCTATTTCGGCTTAGTTCATGGCGTAGCACAGCTTGAGCCTGGAATCGTAAAGATCGCTTGTTCGATTTGCAGGTCTGCAGGGCCTCCAGTAAGATTAGACGACTGCTGAACTAAGGTCCTTAAGCCGCCGACCCGAAAAGATCGTCGTAGTAAGCACCTGAGTAGGCAAGCAAACCCCAAAATGCTGAACCCTGCCGGGAAATGAGCAACGCGGGAGAACTCAGGAAGATCCAGGACTCGGAACCTCCCTAGAGCACCTTACGAGTACAAAGACTCCGTATTGGGAGGAAAAACTCCGCACTCGACACAGTGTTTGGCCCGAAGTCGAAATCCCATCCTCAACCCTAAACCCAAAAACTAAGATCAACACATGCCGACCGCTCGCCCCAGTTTAGTTGTCGATGCCTTTAAGCCCGGATCGCTTACAACAGACTGTCGATGCGGCAAAAATGGAATACAGAATGGGTTCAGGGCGTGGGGTATCTCTTTAACACCAAAACGGTCTATGTAGAGGTATCCCATGCATGTAAGCCTTGTTGGCAACAGAAACAGGCGGGTATACCTACCATTACCTTGGGTGTTGATCATACACACTTACAAAACGTAATTACAGAGTGAATTTATAGGGCCCTACGAAAAGCTAGGTTTTGGTGGTTCAAGGTGGGGGGAACTATACAGTTGGGGGCTAGTAGGGTACGCTCGAGCATCCTGCAATGAAGTTCGTTGGCTTCTTCAAAGTACCGTGGGTTCAGTGGATAAGATAGGGGCCTGAGCACATTTTAATGGCATGGTGCCGTGTAACTTGAAGCCTCCAAACCCTCCAAGTCCTGACACCTAGCTTACGGCAGCAGTCGTCCATCCCCAAGCTGCATACCGAAAGCTTCTCAAATGGCAGGTTAGGTTCTCCAGCAGCGAGGTGTGAGGTCCATAGATTGCGTATACAGCTTCTGTGTAAAGAGAAGTCGGCCAGTTGGTTCTGCGGTTTCTGGCTGCCTTATGCAAGCTTCGATGTACAAATATGTCAAGCAAGTCCAGCATTATGGAGCCCAAACTACCCCTGGTCCAGAGACGAAGCGTCAATCGCTGGCCTGAGGTTTCCGCAACCTTGCTCTCTGAAAGCGCTTAACGACCGACACCCGTCAAAAGTCGAGAAGCCTAAGTGCGTGCTGCTGGGGTCTGGTCACTGGACACAACAGGTTCTGGCCCAGGACTTCCCAACAGGACCCGAACCCTGTACCCTGAAGTCCCTAAAGCCTAAACTGTGAAGTTGTGAGACGGTGCGTTCGCGATCACTTGGGCTCAAGATGCGCCTGGCGCGAATTTAGCATAGGCGAACAGCCTTCCAGCGGAGAAGCCTCGCCTAGGTGGTTGAAGCGCTCTAGCCCTGATGAGGGTGAGCATAAGGCTTACTACACTTACTACATGGGTTGCTCTGGTTGAGGATGAAAATGAAGATGTCTATGAGGAGAAGTGCCATGAATTGTTATTAACGGCTTTGGGTTTAGCGCAGTTTTGGGTGTTTGGGATTCTGCCTCACCCAGCTCCAAAGAGTCCAGCAAGTCGGACACTGATAAGAGTCAAGAGACCAACATGCGGGTCAGAACGGTTAGTAGTATCCCCTTCTAGTCCCTGTATAGCAATTGAACTGTAGTTAAGGCCCCTACATTGGACGACCCGGACTTGACAGTTTCATCCTCCAGAAGCTGTTTGAGGCTGTTAGCTCAAGGACTGTGCACGCAAATTAACTGCCCCTGCTGGCCACCGCGGCAAAACATACTGTCGAAACTATGCACAATTACTGCAAGTAGGATTGCATGTTTGACTGTGGGCGTTTTCGAAAGTAGAGAGCTCCATCTCGAACCTGATCCTCGAATCCCAAATCCAAGACTGAGGAAGTTGTGTCGGTGCTCTTGCAAGCATTTGCGGCTGTTTCAGCCGTGTTCGTGTAGGGTTCAAGGGCTGGCCCCAAGGCCCTGTAGTTTCTGTGGAGTCCTGCGGCAGCCTTAATAATTAGAATGGGGTTTTGGGGCCCAAGATACTACAAATATAATAAGGAACCCCAAAAATAGTATTGGTAATTTCTTAACTTAGGCCCCTATCATAGTCAAGCTCCAAGCCGTGACATGGTTCGACCCTAGCAGCCCCTTCACCTTGTTCTGGAACCTTTTGCTTCTGTTTCCTGCTGCTCAGCCCGTGTCAGTGAACCCGAAACCTCCAACTACCGTTCCTACGCGCAGCTTCTCATTGGCAGCAGGGGCGCAGGCCTTGCACGTCCCGGGGGTGGGGTCGCCTTCTTGTGCGGAGATCGTGCAGAACTGAAAGTCGTACCGTTAGTTTCGGGACTGACATGCCAGATAAGAGTTAAGTGTTGAGCCTTGTACAGTAGGGTCACTAGAAGTAATTTAGTCCAGTCAGCGCTTGGATGCTTCTTCAGTGCAGTTCGTGTTGCTTCACATTGTCCCAGGTCTCGAACCTTACATGGGCGGTTGTCAAAATTATGGTCCCTTTTTGGGTCCCTATTATAATACTTATAATACGGCACCCATTATTTAGGGTACCCTAAAAGGGACCCTAGTTTTGACAACTACCCACATCTCTCAGGATCCTGATAGGCTCGGGTTTTGAGTTTTAGGGCTTCTCAGGGACCTGTAGCTTCGGAAACCATGCTTAAAGGATCATAGGACTTAGCAACTAGGGTTATAATTAGGGTAACTATACTTATAACTGCTTATAACCCCCAATTAAGGTACCTATAACCTTACTTACTAAGTCCCATGATCCTCCAAGTGATCATCGCCCCAAGCCCAACCTCTCCAAAGCAAAGCTCCGGCCCCGGCGGTTTGCTAAGAAACTTCAGCCTCCTGAACCCTGAAGCCTAAACGGTTTAAGGTTTAGGGTTTAGGGTTTATGGCCCTACCTGTCTCTTATATCTTAGGATGAAACCATGGGCCCCTAGTATGGGCCCTTAAGCCTGGGATCCTTATATACCTAATATATACCCTATTTGTACCCTTTAAGGTCCCTTAAAAGGGCTAAGGGCCCATACTAGGGGCCCATACTTCTAACCTTAGATTATAAACCTTACTTGACTCTTTAGGGTTGTTATCTATATCAGCCCTGAAAAGTTTCATCCACTCAAATCCGAAACCCTCAAGCGCTAAAGCCCTAAACCCTAAACCTTAAACCCCAAAGCCCCTAAAACCCTTAAACCCGAAACCCTCCACCCGGGTTTCCGGCCTGTTTTTCAAGGGGGACCTGCCTAGCGCCTGGTCCCACGCGGGGCTCACCGAGCCAGGAAGCGAACCGAGACCTCCCGAGAGAGCCGCAGATAGAAGCCTCAATGATTAGTATATGGGGGTTTCCGAAAATAGGGGTACCTTACTTTAGGGTCCTTATAATAAGGATCCTACTATTTAGGATACTATATTAGGGTCCCCTATGTCGGAAACTCCCATATAATCCGAATCCTTCCGAAAGAGCCAAAGACAGAAGCTTCAATGATTGGTATAAAATACTGTTGCTCGGTTATGCATCGTACTTGTAGTAGAGTGTATTGACTCTCAAACCCTACTTCACAATCGTCAGGCCCCTGGTTTTTAAGAGCCAAACAGCCCAACACCAGGTAATTGTCCAGGCTCCTCCTCTAGCCCTGTAGGGTTATGATGCAGGTATGTTCCCGCATTGAAGGGTCTCCTGCTCGCTGGGTAAGTCAGACGAGGGCGGATGAAAGATTTACTCACGAAGCCTTCAACTCAGGGTTCAAGGGAAGAGGGGACTGAGCGAGTAGACTAGGGTTTGGGTTTTTATTCGTGTTGCTGCAGGGACTGGAGGAAATTTGAAGAAAGAGTATGACTGGTCATACATGCCTTTTACTGTAAATCAGAGCTGCTTCTTCTCGGTACGTAATATGAGGACCTGAATCATTATGAGCAGCATGCCTGTGCATTCCCCGTTATTTGTATGGTAGAGTGTTCCCCAAAACTCTTTGACTACTCATTACAGCGCTGCTTCGAAACCCGAAACAATTGAGCTGCCACTTATTAAAGTTTTGCTCATATATATATATATACATATGTATATATATATATATGTATGTATGTATGTATGTATTATAGGCGGTACTAAGAACAGTCTCCAACACCAATCATGTCAACTCCTTGTTCAGTGTCGAGGCCGGAATAGTTACCAATATCATTCCTTCGAGTTCCTTATAACAGCTATACCATAATATGTCCCCAGACCCTATTCTAATCATTAAACCCAAAGGGTCCAAGTACCATTATGCTAGGTATTTTGACCCCCAAAGTATATACTATACCATTACTTGGACCCTTTGGGAAAGCTCCCCTTTGAAAGGGACACGTTTCCTCCAACCTTTCGGAAGCCCCAGACCCTATTCTAATCATTAAAGCTCCTAGTTTCGCTTCTTGGCGCTCCCGTGCCCTGCACACCCCATATCCGACGGCCAAACGTCGACGAGCCGGGTCTCCAAGAAGCTCAGAAACGCCCCTGGGCCAAACTTCAAGGCTTCTCCGAAAGGGTACTTTACTTATTGGCTGTAAACTCAACTTTTCAACTTTGGGGGTTCTTATTTGGAAGTCGATTCTGAAAGTTTCAACTTCTATTTCCTTGGGTTTTGGGCCAGTGAGTTTACAGGGCTCCATAATGGGGTCCCCTTTAAAGGTTTCTATAATAGGGTTCTACAATAAGGGTCCACTTTCGGACGTAGTCCTTGAGTCAAGCTGTCTGCAAGGGTTCTATAGCTTTTGGGGTGGTTCAATATCGGGACATAAGGGGTCTTTATGGTAAGAGTCGGATTCTGAAAATATTAACGGAATTTTATGTCATTGGCCGTTTGCACCGAACCAGAACAACAGGGATTAGATCTACAGGGCTTGTTCGACAGGATCGGCAAATTTTGACAAATAAAGACAAATAAAGACAAATTAAAGACAAAT
>BGNK01000628.1:0-23970 GCA_003297005.1 Symbiodinium sp. clade A Y106
AAACAAATAAAGACAAAGTTTGCCAAATACGAACATAAATAAGGTTTTGGGCCCTTTACATATAAGCCCTGTTGATCTAATCCCTGTTGTTCTGGTTCGGCGCAAACGGTTAAGGACCAAGGATATGTTTAGACTGCAGAGATAAAGTGCCGACACGTGGCACAGCGGCTCCCCACCTCTTTTCCGCATGTTCGAGAGATCGTTTGGCTGTTAATATACGGGGCCTTAATAGTTATATACTATAGAATAGGGTTCCCTTTAAAGGGGTCTATCAGGGCTACTATAAGGGATACTATAAGGGCTCTATGATTTAGGGGCCTTAATAATTGAGGGCCCATTATACTATACTTATGATAACGAACCCCCAAAATAGTATTGGTAATTATTAAGGCCTCTGTATTAGGGGTGGGACATCTCGGGATCAAATATCGGGGAATAGGAGTGTGTAGGCATTTCGAGTTGAAGGTGGGCATTTGAATGCCGAGCTGTGGCATTTGTGCGAAGATTCGTGGTTTGGAGAGTACGATTATTAGGCATGGGTTGCGTAGGATTTTCGGGATTTGGGATTTAAAGCATTGACTGTTTGAGGGATAGGGGTAGAGGGTGCAAACGCTCCGGGTTTACGACCTTAGAGCACAGGGGTATTGCAAAGTTTACGGTTCAAGCCCTTCTCCTATTAGTTTACGGTTCAAGCCCTTCTCCTATTAGTCAGCTGTTATATGAGTCAGGGCATTACTAGGTAGGCTTTCTTAATGACCGTTACTTGGGCTCACCCCACCCACCTTCATCCCACCCGCAGATCCCTGTGATTCACCCATCAGCGGGACCATGAGCCCTAAACCCTAAGCCCCCTTTCGGAAACCCTAAACCCCTAACCCCTAAACCCCTAAACCCTAACCCCTACACCCTAAACTCATCCCGGAACCATGAGCGGAAAGCGGCCGATCTTCTGATGAAGGTTCTGGGGCAAGTATTCCAAAACCATGCCTTGGCTGAACTCGGTGGGGCGCGTTTGGGTTTAGGGTTTGGGGTTGAGGGTGTACCCTAAGGCTCCATAGTACTTCCTTTTTGAAGTTCATATTTAGAATCGTATAAGCCCCAAAGGAACTGCTATGGAGCCTCTGGGTAGTGCTTCAAACAGGGTGTATGGTGTCGGTTGAAGGTTTAGGAATACTAGTGAGGAGATGTGGACCGATGTCGTGAAGGCTTCATGCGCCCAGGTTTTGAGGGTGTGGGAACATCGTATGTTTGAGGACGAAGGCTTGGTGTTTAGCGCTTGGGGTCTCTATTGTGGTTACACAATCATGAGAACAGGACTGGAACAAAAACTGACAAACCAACAAGCAGTCAAGCAAACAAACACAAAAACAAACACACTGACACATGCACACAACATTAAAGACAGCAAACAATCAGAACATAGGAAAAGTTGTGTAACCTTAACCGAAAACAAACGAAGACACGATTACTAAACCCTAAACCCTACCCTGTGAGCCCTGTGCGAGAAAGCCTATAAGCCCTATAGAGCCTATAAATCCTATACACCAGATACATCCTATAAATCCTGCAAACCCTATAAAGCCTACAAACGCAATACATATCCTAAACCCTCGGCCCGAAAATCCGAAAGCCCTAGACGCTCCACTTTGAATGCTCACCACTTGACCCCAAAACTTGTATGGAAAGCTTAGGCAAGCGGCACAGAACTTTGGCGTCGCCTTCGCCAGGTTCGACGAAGCCTGAGAGAGGGGGGGGCGTTTTTTTTTTTTTTTTTTTTTTGGNTTAATCTCCCCCACTTCCCCCCAAAACTGGTTGGAAAGGCTTGGGAAGCGGGCCCGGACTTTGGGGGCCCCCTCGCCGGGTTCGAAGAAGGCTGGGGGGGGGGGGGGGGTTTTTTTTTTTTTTTTTTTTTTGGGGGGGGGGGTTAGGTTCTTTCCATGGTTTAGGGTTTAGGATAGGAGTTAGGGTTTAGGAAATAAAAGACAAGGTTTTAGCGGCCTCAAGACTACTCTTTTTCAATGTTCCTCGGCAGCAGAATTACGTTGTAATATAGGTGCCGCAAGAACTATCCATCGGTATCAGAATTGCTGAGTTGATGCCAGGTCGCTGTCAAGCAGAGAAACGACGCAAGAGTGCGTGATGCTTTTCAAGAGGTTGATCTCCCTCGTCTTGTGATTTTGGTATGCCACCTCTTTGATGGCCACCTGCCGGCGGGCTTTCAAAAGAGACTGTTAGGATTATGGGGTGTGGTTTTGTTTTTTTGAACGGGCCTTCTCATGGTTTTGCGGTTTGGGAGGCACACTTGCGACGTAAAACTTACAGACAAAGATGACAATCGCATAGAGTACCGACCTCACAGCAGGAAGACAACGAGCACTAAGGTTGGACCCGCCGGTATACAATACAGCACCACACGGAACCCACGCCGACGTAGAGATTCTGAGACCTACACCAAGTTAAGCCATAAAAGCACAGAAGCGAAGCCTGTGATTGCTGAGCATGGTAATAAATTGGGGGTCGGTGGACATCGTACAGGTTCCAAGGGTTGCAGACGCAAAGAAGTAGCTGGACCACATTCACCACCAACAGCACACCAAAAACTCTCGCCCGCCGATCTGTAGCGAAGGATGTAGTATTCCGCAGCCTTGTGGTCTTTCTCTTCTTTCGGACACGGCGGATGCCGGATTTCTGTTATGCGTCGGAGTTGTCTGCTACGACACCCTCAATGTGTCGACTGCCACAACTAACATGTCTCACCTGCCTCAATGTTCGGGGTCGAATGCTCGCTTATCCCTAGGCTCCAACGCCCGCAAACGGTGGAGCTCAGCCTAGGCGTCAGGGTGTAGTCTTTGGGGGTTCGGGATTTACCCATTTATCAAAGCCGACCCAGGCCCAAACAACGCTAAGAATCCGAATTGTGGTAGCGTGAGCAAGCTCACCTACTCAGCTGGCTATCCACTGCGAAACCCTTGAACCCTGCAGTTGCTTGACCCATGCAGCCCCAAAAAATCCCAAAGATCGCGCAGATTCCTCATTAACAAACGCCTCTCCCAACCAGAAGGGTTGTAGCAGTGATTCCAATATTGAAGCTCTTAGAAAAATTGGAAGTGAAGGTATATGTAAAGACCGCGGTGTACATCTACAGCATTGAATACCCCAACTGCACAACTCTTTGACAAAACTCTACAACACCTGCAGGGTCCTAGGTACCTATATAATGGACAAGCAATAGGATTCCTATAGTAAGCATTACAAATATAATTTGGGAAAGTATACCGTATACCCCACAAAGCTAGTTAATTAAGACCGTTTGGAACACACACACACACACTCACACACACACACACGAACGAGCACCCTTACAGCCACATGAAGCCTATCTACAGCCCTGACATCAGACGCTTCAAAGCCTGTATCAAGACCCATGCAACCCCTCTAACTGAAGACTTTTTGAAATTCATCGATAAAACCCTTCAGAAACCATAGAAAAAACCAAGTTCCAGCAACACCGTAAACCACTAAACCTGAGAGAAAGCCTCCGGAAGACCCAATACCTCAAAGCCTCTATACCAAAAACTCCTTAAGCCCTAAATCCGAAAACAAGAAACCTTCAACCCTACATCCTCAAGCCTCTATAAACATCTATAAACCCTGTCTCTATAAACCCTTCGAACAGATCCGAGACCCAAGGAGGCCGCACCTTTCGTGCTGCAGCCTCTCCCGAGGAAGCCTTTGTCACATTGGTAGTTCTCGAAATTAGGGTCCCTTTTGGGGTCCCGCTTGAAAGGGTGCCGTACTATTTTGGGAGCTCCAAAGGGACCCTCGTTTAGAGAACTACCCACATGTTAGGAAAGAAGTTGAGGCTTCTTGTGCGGAGGAATAAAAGCCATTGGGATTTGGGGTTGTTGGGTTTAAGGTTCTTGGGTTTAGGGTTAAGGGCTATTGGGGTTATGGGTTATTCGGATTCGGGGTGGAGATATCGGGTCTGGGGCTATTGGCATTTGCGGTTGAGGGCGTATTGGGCAGGGTTTAGAGTTATTGGGATTTGGGTGAACGGTTATTGGGGTTGAGTGTTCAGGGCTATTGGGGTCCGGGTTGTGGGCTATTGAGGTTCAGGGTTTAGGTTGCCGCTGGGGTTAGGGGTTGAGGGGTTCGTTGAGTTTAGCGTTTAGGGTTTCAAGTTTCATTTAATTGGGGGGGGGGGGGCTTTAGTCAGGGTTTCGGATTTATATAGGGTTTTGGGCTGCCTGCTGTGTAATATTTATTCTGAAACTCAAGCCACAAAAAAGCAAAATGGATCAAGAAAATTACCCTAAACCCTAAACCTCAAAAACACTAAGCCCTAAACCTTATAAACCCTAAACAGCTCCCCTAAAGTTAAAGCACCCTAAACTCTAAACCTTATAAACCCTAAACAGCTACCCTAAAGTCAAAGCTCAAAGCAAGAAGCTTCAAACTGCTCCGCCAGGAAAACTTTCCCGAAGGTGCCTTTTACGTAGGTTTGGATGGTTTGGGAGTTTCCGAGAATGAGGGCACCTTAGGGTTCCGTTAAAGGGTTGCTGTAAGGGTTCCTTTAAAGGGCTCTAAAAGGTTTAGAGTTTCCGAAAATTAGGGGTACCGGGGTACCTTATTTTGGGGTCCTCAGAATAAGGATCCTACTTAGGGTACTACTTAGGACTTAGGTTCCCCCATTTTCGGAAACTCCCGTCTAGGCCTGATAGGGTTTAGGGCCGTTTTGGATATTGGGCGTTGAGGGTTTTGTCCTCACAAGGTATGGAGTTCGGTGTTGGTGTTTGGCTGACCTTTTCGGGTTTCTTGAGTTTGAGCTTTTTGGGGTATTGGGCTGGAGGGTTCGGGTCTGGGAGGTACATTGGTCTTTAAGGATTGTTGGTTTGGTCTGGTGGGTGTTTTTATTTGTGAAACACAACGTTTTATACAGGTGTTGTTAAGATGGGGTTTCAGGCTTAGGATTTAAAGTGTTGAGGGTGTTGGGCTGCGAATATTTGGTGAGTTTGGGGGTTGAAGGTGCAGGTCTTTCGAGACTTATGTAGGTCAAACTGAGGCGCTGCTTGGGTTAGCGGGCGTTGTGTCCACAGGTCTTTAGGGTTTCTGTTCAGGGATTTGGTGTCCAGAAAACATGGTTTCTGATGTTGAACTTTTCAACGGCAGGGATACCGGCTCGGGTCACAGAGACACAAGGAAGGTATAGGGTTTCAGAACCCAAAATGTTCAGCCCAAAACCCCTAACCCCAAACCCCTCAAACCAAAAACTCAAAAAAACAGAACCTCGAACACAGACCAGAAAAGGCAACATAAGATAAACAAACGAGAAACTACTCAAGCAAGCAAAGCTTTCAAACCCAAAAACCCTACACTCCAAGCAGAAAATCCACAATCCTCACCTCAAGGCTCTGAGGTGTAATAGAGCCACCCGTCGATCGATCAGGCAGATCCTAAACCCTAAACCCTAAACCCTAAATTCGAGTTTAGGGCCTTTAGGGTGCTAAGGGTTTCGGGCCTTTAGGGCTTATTAGGGTTTCGGGTTGAGGATTTAGGGTTTAGGGTTTAGGGTTTAGGGTCTAGGGTTTAGGGTTTAGGGTAGGGTTTCGGGTTGAGGGCGTGTAGGCTTATTAGGGCTTTGGGCTATTAGGGTTATTGTGGTTTAAGGTTGCCCGTGGGTTTAGGAGTTCAGGTTTGGTGTAAAGTGTAAAACCTGCCAAGGGGAAGCCGGAGAACCTGTGCCTTGGTTTAAGGTTTCGGGTTTAGGGATGGATACTGGGCTCGATGTATTAGAACATGGCTGAGGCTGTGGGGCATGAAGCATCGGATCTTTTCGGGTTCTTGTGGCCTGTGAGGGAGGAACCCAAAGCTGCAACCCCAAAACAGGGGCAAAATGCCAGTGTGAACGCCCATAAACCCCTAGTGTAGAGGCCTGAAGAAATTATTAACTAATGGAAACTAGAAACTAGTACCGAGGGTTCCTTATATAGATTCCTATCGGAGGAAAAACCTAGAAGGCCCTATGAAAAGGAAAGAAATCCCGTCACCCTCATGAAACCGTCAGTCAGATCTCGACCCGAATCCCTATAAGCCTTAAACTCCTGAAGCCCTAGATACACCCTACAAAACCTACCATGTCTTTCGGACTCACAGAAGGAAGTCATAATAAGGAGCTGTACCCGAGACTGCCGAGCCCCTACTTCAACCCTGCACCCAAATGGCCTGAGCCTATCTGCGCTTGGCGTTGGTACCGCCAGCGCTTTGGCGCCTCCTTCGATTTCCAATGTTGCCAGGGGGCATCCCCAACTACTTTGAAAGGTCCTTTCAGGTTTTCTTCCCAAACTGACATCGACCCACGAACACCATGAGGGGAAGCAGTGAGTCCTACAGCTTGTTTGGGGTTTTAAGGTTCATAAGTGTTCTGTGGGGCTTCGTTATTTCGTGTATGCAGGCTTGGGTTTCAGGGCTTAAGGCTTCACGACTGGGGCTTTGGGGTCTTTGTGGCTGCGTGGTTTACGGCTTAGGGACCCTTAGAGAACCCTTACAGGAACCCTTAAAGCCATAAGGTAATCTAAACCCTCAGCCAAACCTAAACGCGTTTGGGATAACTACAGGTTAATGTGATGGGAAAAGGCAAAGACGCTTCGTCAAATCTGCACGGTTTAATAGCCCTAAACGTACCCTCCGTTAAGGCTAACCGTTAGGGCTTAGGGTTTACGGCTTAGGGTTGAAGGGCCCTAATTACACCCTTATCCCTGAAATTAAAACCGTCATGACGAACCCTATACTCCTTGGACACCCTACACCCTAAAACCTAAAGCCCTACAACCCATCAAAGCCTAAAAGCCCTAAAACCCTAAACACCTAAAACCCTAAAAACTTATACATATTATACCCTATGCACCCTAAAAACCCTAAAAACCCCAAACCCTAGAACCCAAAACCCTAAAAACCTACAAACCCTACGAACCCTATACTATACACCCTAAAACCCCTTAGAACCCACAAAAAGGCCCTAATGAAGGCCCCACACACTAAACCCTATACACCCTAAAAACCCTTAAAACCCCTAGAACCCAAAAAAGGCCCTCGTGAAGCGTGGCCTCTGCAAGCTCCGCCAAGCCCGAAGATCGCTTCGCAGCTTCCCGCGGCCGCCTTCGAGAAATCCGATTCCCGAAGGGTCCATGGTACCCAAATAGTAATGGGGTTCCCTTAAACTAAAGGGTTTAGGGTTTAGGGGTAGGGGTCCATGGTACCCAAATGGGAGTTTCCGAAAATTAGGGGGGCCGTATTTTGGGGTCCTTCTAACAAGGATTCTACTATTTTAGGGTACTATATTAGGGTCCCCTATTTTCGGAAACTCCCTAAATAGCAATAGGGTTCCTTTAATGGTTGCTTTAAGGGTATCATAAGGGCTTAGGGATATTTAAAGTATGTAAGTATAAGGGTCCGTGGTACCCAAGCAGTAATAGGGTTCCTTTAAAGGCTGCTTTAGGGGTACCCTACATGTTTATAGGGATATTTAAGGACTCTTCTTGCTTAGTCGACGGACTCCTTTGGGAGTTTCTGGTTTCGGGTTTAGGGGTTGGAGGGTTCCATTCCCTAAGGGTCCAAGTACCCAAATAGTAGGGTTTCAAAGTCCAAAAACCATTCAGAGTATGGATTTGGGGGCCTAAAACCCTACTATTTGGGTACTCGGACCCTCTGGGATTAGGAACATTTAGGGCACGAGGGTTAGGGTTAAGCTGAAGGGTTCCTGTAGGGGTTTCTTTAAGGTAGATTCCTTAATGAAGGGGTCCTTGAACGGTTTCTACAAGGGATGTTGGTGAATTAGGGCCATTTATTTTCGAAGTTCTCTTTGCTGGGGGCTCCAGGGGTGGTTCTTTATAGGGTTTGAATTATAGTAAGTACAGGTTTCTTCTTCCTGTCAGGGTTTCTAGAAGCGGGTTTGCAGGGCTGCGCAAAAGCTATCCAAACCGCCTTGTTCTACGACTCATCGTAACGATGACCTCAAAGAAAATGACAAGGAGTGGATGTCGGATTCAGGGCCTGGTCGTAGTGTTCAGAGGATGCTCTGGGACCACATGCAAGCTGGCCATCGGGGTGTGCGATCTCTTCAACAAGAGGGGATCTACCTCAATAGGAACCCCGAAAACATCATGTTACTCACCTGCGCTCTGGAAAAACCCTCTGTTGCCCAAAACTCTGACCATGATCGTTAAAACCCTCAACTACATGCGACCGGGGCGGAGCAGATGCTTTCAGTACCAGCGCGCCTAAACCACTAAACACTTATAGAACATGTAAAGGAACCCATGGAACCGTTCTTCAAGCTCTGGAGGAACCGTCCAATGAACCCGTGGAGGAACCGTATGAGGCCCAATCAACCACGAATAGTTCCTTTGAGTAGTTTATCAAGTAAACCCAACACCTCAAGACTCAAACCCTAAACCTTACCACCCTGAGCAAAACCCTAAACCCCGACACCCTAAAACCCAACACCCTTTCACCGTAAACCCTATAAACCCTAAACTCTAAAATCCCTAAAACCTAAAACCCTTACTGTAGGGGGCTTGATAAGTAGAATATTTTTTGGGCCCATCATACTATAATTATAATAAAGAACCTCCAAAAATAGTTAGGTAATTATTAAGGCCCCTTTCTTAATCAGGCTGTTCAAAACGCGGCCTACGAGCTCTCGACATGGAGTTGGGCGGAGCGATGATGTTTGTCTTTTTCACAACCTTGGCGGCTTTAGGGTTTGGGGGTTTTAGGGTGTTTGGGTTTTAGGGTTCAGGGTGTTGGAGTTTAGGGTTAGGGTGTTAGGGTTTAGGGCTTAGGGTCTTGGAGTTTGGGGTTTAGGGGGCTTAGTGTTTGGAGCTTCGGGGGTGTATTACAAAGTGCCGGCGCCGTGGGTACACTTCTTTAGGAAGGCGGCGCGCCCACTTGCTGCACGCTGGTGTCAGCATATACTCTCGCCGCCCCCCCTAACCGCTGCAACTAGTCTCGACTAGGGCTTCACATTCACCCCCAAGCCCCGCTCCAGGAGGGATTTTCTTGCTTGTGCTTCCTCCGGCGAGCGGCCGGCAACCCGCCCAACGCTCTGAATCGCCACATGCGATTTAAAAACCAAAACCCAGAAGCAATTTCGATATCACAATCGGACTGCAATGTCAACGCCCCTGCAACATGAACTCCCAAACCGTTTAAACCCTCCACCTTATAAGCCCCAAACCCTAAACTCCAAACCATGATCTCGTCAGCCCCCCCACCTGAGTCCCCTCGGGGGCGCAAAGTCCAAAGGACGGCTGCATCTAACCAAAAGCACTTGAGTTGGATTTCACAGAAGTAGGAACTTGGGGTTTAAAAGTAGGACGTATTAGGGACGTCGCGTCCAAACCGTTAGGGCTTTACTTGCTTCTGGCGTTCAGAACTATCGGCCACCATACGAACCATGGGCCACCAATGCGAGGTTTGCAAGTCACATGTACAACTGGCACACCACGACAAGACCAACACGAAAATGCTGAGCTTCCAGCACGGACAAGGATTAAAGAGGGTTTCCCCTCACATCGATCCAAGGGCACCTCGGCTATGCATAGCTGCGACTGCTATCATGCTGGGGTCTGGGCATAGAAAGTGCCTTAAACGATCGGCCAAGTCGTTCAGAGCATCATACTGACCTTCATAAAGCTTCACACATCAAAAGGGCGATCCTAAGTAGTCCCCAACCTTGAACTGTCGATGTTGTTTGTCAGGGTACTATGACTATGACTACGGGGCTTGCCTCGAAACCATGCTGTCCGGAGCGCTTGAACTGGACCCGGGTCGTAGGAGCAGGAGTGGATCACGGAGTCCTGTCAAAGCGATTGAAGTTTCAGAGCCTAGTCATTATTTTGCCCCCTTTCGATCCGCAGAAAAGAGCCCAGGGTTTGGGGTTTGAGGGTTCAGGGGCTTTAGGGCTTTTTAGGGTTCAGAGGTTCAGGGCTTATCAACATCTGTGTGCCATGTACGGTTTCGTAGGATTCGTTCTGATCTTTCAAAACCCTAAACCCTAAACCCTCAACCAAAAACCCTAAACCCTCAACCCTCAACCCTAACCCTAAACCCTCATGATGAGGCGCATTTTGCTATCTCAAGGGCCTCTGACGTAGGTTTTGCGGATGTTTTTGGGTCTCGGCCTGTCGGGCCTTTTGAGCCCCTGGAGCGTTTCGGTTTAGGCTTTAGGGTTTAGGGGTTCCAGGACCCCCCAATGGTCCTTTAATGGAGCCCTAATGGCCCTTAACAGTCGGTATTTGGGGTATATTAGAGGGTAGTTGGGGGGTCTAGGTTTAGGCTTTAGGGTTTAGGGGTTTAGGGGTTTAGGCTTTGGGGGTTTAGGGCTCAAGGGTTTAAGGGTTAGCCCCGAGATCTTTTGAGTTTTCAGGGCTCTGGTCCTTTAAACAGGATGTGCCAAGACCCGGAACCCCAAACCCAAAGCCCTGAACCCTAAACCCTAGTTCCTAAACCCTAAATGCTGTAGCGTCTTGGACTTGTCGACAGTCGGGTAATGGGGCTTGAGCTGGTCGCCTTAACACTGCTGAAGTACCCTAGTTCCTAAACCCTAAACGCTGTAGTGTCTTGGACTTGTCGACAGTCGGGTTGGGGCTCGGGCTGGTCGGCTTAACACTGCTGAAGTATAGGGTTTAGAGTTTAGGCTGGTCCTAGGAAGTGCTTGGCGGTGTAGGGTTTGGGTATGACGGGCTTTAGGCTGTTGAGGTTTACTGTAGGGTGTTCGGGGCCTGTGGGTTGAACACCGTTTATCCTGTCGGTGAGGAGGTTTGGATTCTGACCTAATATAGGGGCCTTAATAATTAGAACAGGGTTTTGGAGCCCATTATCCTATAATTATAAGGAACCCCCAAAATAGTATTGGTAATTATTAGGGCCCCTATATTATGAGAAGACACGAAGCCCTGCTGACAGGTGTTGAGGCCTTCTCGAGGCCTTCCACGGCTGGCGCCTCTGTGTATTCCAGCTCGGCCCATGCCTTCAGAGCAGCTGTGAAAAATGAAGGAGTAGGACAGCCGCAGCGGCGGTAATTTCGGCGGGATTCTGTGGGTAAATAGCGCCCAGCACACTTACGCGTGAGGTGGCGGTAACGTCACAAAAACAAATTGAGTGGGTGGTTGGCTCTTTTCCCGCCCTTCTGTGAGCTTACACTGGCCACCAGCCAAAAGATTACCGTTGCGGGTTTAAGGCTGGCATGGGTGGGAATTAAGGCCTTCAACGTTTGTTCATGGCTGCTCTGGGTTTGTCATTTGTTACGATTAGGGTTTAGGGTTTAGGGTTTAGGGTTTAGGAATGCGAGTATGACGGTCTTCTATAGGTTTCAAGAGCTTGCAGGGTTGTATTAAGGCCTAGGGTTTCGGGGTTTGGGGCTTCGGATTGCTTGGGAGATTCTTGAACTTAGGGTCCTGTTTTGAGCGTCCTTCGGTTTAGGTTTTAGGGCAGTGAGGATCCTGCTGCTGCAACACATACAGCTTAACAAGGGCAGAGGGCCTAGGATCAACATACGACATCGAAGCAAAACGTCTTTCCAGGAGCTTGCCGGAAGTCCCCTTGCAGAACGCTCCGGCTAAGGGTTTGAGGTCTTAGGGTTACCATCAACAGTGAGCGCACGTAGCCTCAACGGTCGAGCGAGCGTGTCAGCATGCCCATTTCTGAGGAGTGGACAACGACCTTATGCCGCCTCAACAAGCCGTGGCAGGAACCAGCATGATATCGGAACCGGCATAGCAGCTCAGTGCGGGAGTTTCTGTTCATCTGCACCACAGAACAGGTCAGGAAGCTCAAGGCCCGTGCTACGTGTACCAGATGGCTCAAACCTTCTCTCCCACGTTACTTACTGGATATAAACCCGTAAGCCCAAAACCGCAAACCCCTAAACCCCTCAACCCCAGACTCCACATTCCTAAACTCTAAAACCAGTGAGCCTCTAAACTCCCAGCCCAAGACCCCCCATTCCTAAAACCTGAGCCTTTTGCAGGCCTCATTCCTCAGCCCTACCCTGACCTACAAAAACCTACCTCTTTTTTTCAGGGTCCCTATTGTTTCTACAGTAGGATATCGTCAGAACCTACTGTTTCTTGGTAACACTAAAACCCCAGACCCTAAGCCTTATAACCCTAATCCCTAGACCCTACCTAAACCCTAAACTCAAAGTCATAATTCCTAGACCCTAGACAAGTCTATGTCAAACCCTAAACCCAAGACGACCCTCAACCCCACGCCCCGAACCTAAACCCCTAAACCCTACATCCCCAAGCCCCTACAGTAGAAGCCAGAAAGTTGGAACATGGCTTTAGGAGGATTCGCGCTAGGATCCCTTATAATTTTCCTTAAGGGCATGAGGAGAATGATGTTCCAACTTTCTGGCTTCTACTATTAAGCCCTGCGACCCTGAAAGTCAGGAACCTCCTCCACAATGAGCCCCTGAGCTGACACCAGGCAAACGTCCACCTAAGATCGCGGCTTCGGAGTTCAGGGTTTAGGGGTTTAGGGTTTAGAGTTTAGGGTGTAGGGTTGGGAGTATATTTGTAAGGATTCTCCATGGTGTTGTGAATATCTTTCCTAAGTCATAAGGAGGTGTATATGCTTTGATAAGGGTTCCATGTTTGTGACATGGATTCTACGTGGGAAGAGGCTCTAAACATGGACGAGCCTTTAAAAATCCACAGTAACACCCGGTGCAAAATCCTCGACATACCCATATAAGGGCCCTATAGAACTCCTCAACAAAGTCTCAATGCGGAACCCTTAGGACCCTACCTAAACTCGAGACAAATCCTAGAACTTGAACCTACACGACCCCAAGCCCTGAACCCGGAACCCTTCAAAAGATCCGCAAATCCACTTTGCACCTTCCGGTCCTTTAGACAAGACATGTAAGATGCCACTTCTCCGCAGGGCCAGCCGCCAGAAGCTGCCGCTTGTGCGCGTAGCGATTCGTAGAGGAGAAGGTCGTCCAGAACGGGCGTCTTTCATGTCCTGGACAGACAACCCTCCCATTGCCTCCCATATTCCAGAAGACGCAGTGTGCACGTCGGACATTCTTCCATGGAGAGCTCCCGGCGTGGCTGGCGCAAACCCAGGTGCAACAAGCAGGGCAAACGCACCACCTGGGAAATTGTAGGCTGTGTTGCTGGTCACAGAAACGGCACGTGATACGGGCGTCGAGGAGGATGTCGGGGTCCACTCATAATCAGAACGCCGCAAGCCTCTCGGAGCAGCCCACCGTAACCCAGAAGCTAGAATGTACCACACGAAACCCTAGCCGAGACCCCACCCACAAACAAAAAGAAAGCGCAATCTATCAAAACCCCATTGAAACCTGTTTGACACCAATCAAATCCTGATTGAAATCCCACAAACACCCTGTCAAACCCGACTAAAACCCCCATGAACAACTACGAACAGCGACTGAACCCTAAACCCTACCTACACCCTAAACCCTAGAAAACCCTAAACCCCTAAACCCTGCACCCCATAAACGGCCTCTTTTAATCTCTCAAAGCAACCGGCTCCAGCGCGAAAAGCCGCAGAGGCTCCTGTCTCTCTCTGTAAGGCGTTTAACCATGAGGGTTTAGGGTTGAGGGTTCAGCGTTAAGGGGTTAAGGGTTCAGGGTTCAGCGTTCAGGGGTTTGGGGTTTAGGGTTTGGGGTGAGGGGTTTAGGGGTTTAGGGTTTAGGGAAAGGTTCCTTTGAAGGGTTTGAGGGTTCCAGAAGGGATTAAGGGCTTCGGGTTTTCCATAGAGGCCTTGAGAATTACAAGAAGGTTCCTTTCAGGGTGCCATTAATCGTCTCCTTTAAGGGTTCTAGAGGGATGTAAGGATATCAATATCGGGTACGTGATCGTGAGATACGGGCTATGGGGTGCGTATATTATGGCAGAGTTACAGCAAGAAACCCCACGCAATAATATGTAAATATATACATATTCATTATTTTGGCTCCTATATAGGATGGCTTTAGGCTTCTAAGAAGGGCTTTTCAAGCTTGTATACGGTTTCAGAGGGTATAAGATTTGATCCGGGGCTTATGAGGCTTTGCTATAACTGCTTTAGGGAGTGAGGGTCTGAGAGTTGAGACTGAGGGCATGGGTTTCAGGCTTAAGGGTTGTAGGCGTTGATTTAATAAAAACCCTTACAAAGCGTTACACTGGTTTGACAACGTTTTTATTTGGGCCCTGTACTCTTTAACGCTTAAGGTTCAGCTGTCAGGGTTTAGGATTGAGTGTCAGAGCCTCGAAATTGGCGGTTCAAACTTGTATCGAATGCAGCGAGATCAGACTTCCCCAGGCCCCTGGGAGGAGGGACCCCTAAGGGGGTACTTTATAGGAACCACCCTAAGGGATCTACTTTGCGGATCCTCCCCGAAAGTCTGGGTCATGGTGGCATGTAACTAGACGAAGAGCTTTCCAAAGGTTTTGAGGCTTAGGATTGCCGGGGTTTCGGGTTTCAGGGTATATAGGGTTCTACAACATATGGCTTTTGCTAACAGAGTCTCCCGAAGCTTCGACTATTGGACACAAAAGGAAAAGTGCAATTAGGCTCTAGGATTTAGGGAATCCCTTATTTGGAGATCCTTTCGATAAGGATTCTTCTGCGTTGGGTCTACACCTCAACACTACGCGTAACCCTAGAAATAAATTGCAAAATGGAAAGGACGAAAGGGTGCTATTGGAGGGAGTGCGTAAGGGTTCATGTCTTATGAAACTCCGAGATATGGGTTTACATTACTATTGAAAACCCACAAAGCATTGCGAAAGCCGCCTAAACCCTAAACCCTGACCCGAAACCTTAAACCCTGAACCCCAAACCCTAAACTCCTAAACTCTATAGACTCTAAACGCCAAAACCCAAACCCTAAACCCCCGGAGCGCCCCAACAATGAAGGCACCGTCCTGGCGGCCTTTCTGTACACGAAGCAAGAAGCAGCCTTCAAAAGCACCTGGCAAGCTTTTGGGTGGCTTTAGGGTTTAGGGTTGGAGGTTTAGGGTTTAGGGTTTAGGGTTTGGGGTTTGGGGTTTAGGGCTTAGGTTGTAGAGTCCGGCTTAGGGTTTCGCTTTTTTGGTAAGCTCCTTAGACCTCCCCTGCTCTTCAGAAACCCACAGCGCGGAAGGAGAAAGGGCCACCACTAGTTTTGCGGTCTTGGGCATCACTCCTCACCGAACTTCTTGGTTCTCCGAGACAGCAGGGCCGTCTCAGCAGACGATGCCTCCTTCACATGCCAGAATTGCACGAAAAGCCCGGTGCCCTTCACGAAATCAATTTTCGTCGGCTGGATCACATACACGAAGCAATTTCTTCGTGACGATGTATGCCGTTTTGCTTGACCAGGGTGCCGACGGGCAACAACAGCAGCTCTCCCTTGCCCATCTTGCGACGCTGCTTGATATCATCGGAATACCAATGACGCGGATCCTGCTACCATGTGCCTCTTAACAAGCATCCATGCTCAAGTGGCAGCTCCTTCAGAAACAAGAGTTAGCACCTTCACGAATTCCGCCAGCTGAGCGGCACCAACCGTTGCATCCTAGGCATGCATAGTCGAATGTCAGACGGTCCTTCGGACAGCTACACACTCGACTGTCTGGTTCTTAGTAGGGAATCGGGGAATGGATCCCTATGATAGTCCCTTAATGTTGGGTTTGTCGGGGTTTTAGGGAGTAGTATTGCTGATTAAGGTTTAGGGTTTTAGGCTACGAGTAAGGCTTCAGGGTTTAGGTTTATCTGTGAGAGCAAGCTGCAGGCAGTGGTTGAAGATACGAGGCTATGTCCAATATACCACAGCAACCGGAAAAATGCGTCCCTGCTCCGAACTCGGTCACCTCAGTCGCTTGCTTGCAGGGTGTAGGCTTGTTTTGCTAACGGCGTCTAAGGCTTAGTTCAAGGCTTACGGTTTGGGCTTTGTGGTCCAGGCTTGCCGGCGGATTCGTGGATTCAAAAATCTAGTAGTGTTTGAAGGATTTTAGAACCTATCATTCTGGTGTAACAACCTACTATTGTTTTTTCGAAAGGCAGGATTTAACGAACAATTGGAAGTACCGCTTAAGGTTTAGGGTTTGAGCTTGACGTCTTGCCGCCAGCCTTGAGCCCTAAACCCCAAACGCCCTCCCCAGCCCCCACCCCAAACCCACACCCGCACGGAAAAGGCCTACGCTGAGGACTGTCGATCTCGATTCGTCACCCTCTTCCTGGCTCAGGCTGGAAGTACTTGTGGATTGAGTCAACTCTTTGTGGAAGGTTCAGGGCTTAGGGTCTAGTTAGAATTGGGTAGGGCTTCACGTATGGGGTGTGAACCCAAACCCTGCAATCCCTCAACCCAAAGAAATACATGATAAACCTACAAAAGGACTCGAATTTGTTTTGTGTTTGAAACTTTGATGCTTCGAAATGCAAATCTCAACCAAGTTCAAACTCAGTGCCTGTGGGCTACACATGTGGTTTAGAGTTTAGGAGTTTAGGGTTCAGAGTGGCCTAAGGATCAGTTTAGGGCTTTTGGGTTTGAGGCTCTGCAGTTAGCTCTCTTCTTCAATACCCGGGCCCAAAACAGCTCAAACTTTCAAAGGTAGATCAAAAACTGACAACGGAGTGCTTAGGTTCATGTCGCCCCTCCCTCTCCTTTCGAACCTTCCCAGGAGGACCCCATCCCTAGACCCTAAATCCCAAAACCCCCGCAACGCTGCCCCCCTAAACCCCCTAGACCCTGAACCGTTGAAGCCCCAGGCCCTCAACCCCGGCCCCGGCAGCGAGAAGCTTTCGAGTTGAGCTGCGACGGGTTGGAGCTTGAGGCGTGGACTTTAGGTTTAGGGTTTAGGGTTGTTGGGTTTAGTGTTTGGGGTTTGAGGTGTGGACTTTCAATAGTCACTTTGTTTACTTTGGAGTCTTGGGGCTTGGGTTGCGGTTTTGAATTTGGCGATGCTACTTTGCAAACAGGAGTCTGCAAAAGCTAGCATAAGGGCAGCTGCTGACTTTAACCTCCTCAGTACTTCTGGGTACTACCGAAGCTGATCCTGCTTCGCCACCAGAGCCAGCATCGCCCCAAGTCACGACCGATCCGTCGGCAAGGATGGCAGCAAAAGCGTAACCTGAGGATTGGACCTGAAACACTTTTTGCAGCCGTGGTTGGACGCAATTACTATCACCACCATAATGCGGATGTCCCCACGTCACCACCGATCCATCAGCAAGGATAGCTGCAAAAGCGAACCATGAAGCTGAGATCTGCTGCACATCATGCAACTGCTGTTGAACGGCAGTGCTGTTACCGCCAGATTCATCGTTGGATCTGGTTTACATTTTTGAACCGATCTTGCACATGATTGCTGTCGCCATCATATTCGGCATTGCCCCAAGTTATGACAGATCCGTCGGCAAGGACGGCGGCAAAAGCCCGATTTGATGCTTGAATGCTCTGCACATTCTGAAGCTGCTGTTGGACCGCGCTGCTGTCGCCGCCCACGTCATCGCCGCCCCAAGTCACGACAGAGCCGTCTGCTAGAATGGCCGCAAATGCATCAATGGTGGCCTGAATCTGTCGCACATTCTTCATCTTCTCCTGAACGGCTGCGCTGTCGCCTCCAGTGGGAGCATCGCCCCAGGTGAGGACAGACCCATCGGCAAGGACGGCGGCAAAAGCGCCAGCTGTGGCTTGGATCTCTTGCACATTTCTCAGCTGCTCTTGACAAAACTGCAGTCACCACCGCATTCAGCCAGTCCCCAAGTTACGACGGACCCGTCGGCAAGGATGGCAGCATCGCCCCAGGTAACGACAGATCCATCAGCACGGATAGCGGCAAAGGCTTCCACGGTCCCCGCAAGAACCATCCGGTTGACCTGCAGTGTTAGAGGCAGCGAGTCAGTCACCTTCTTCCATTCTGGTGTTCTTGAAACTTTGGCATATACTTTCCGACGCATCCAAGATTTCTCCGGAGGAGTGAAGCAGTCGGCCCTGCTTGCCGACATCCAGAGCAGCCTGGGCCCTTCTCTTCAGCGTCGCCACAGTCTCATCCGGCGCCGCTTCCAAAAACACACTCTTGCCACTAAGCAGTCCGATTTCTACGCGCAGAGGCATGTTGCCCGCAGATTGCGACTCTTTGAGGGCCAGTGGCAGCTCGCTCGTACATCACATGAATGGATAGAAACCTTACTTACATCCTAAACCCTCAACTCTACTTCGAAAGACTTGCAAGGTTGGTGCTTTACGGGCATCCGGTCGGAAACAACAGTGACTTCAGCTGAGCCCTGTAGGTGGCCACTACGCTACCCGATACCACGTCAGGAGGTGCAACTTTACCAATAGTCTTGCACCATGCATAATGAGGAATATAACGTAGTTCCAACAGTTGTTCAGGCCCATAAACTAGCGCAGGACTTTTGCCTATCGGCCATATGTCGGTAGATGATCAAGCCTGGGATAGCGGGGTGTCGGACGGTTGCGCCCGCTAGCTTAAGGTTTAGTGTAGGGTTTTGGGGAGCTTTACTGAGAACTACGTGGACAAACTCATCAAACTCCTGCATCACCTTAAATGTCTCGGACTATGATACCTGTGGACTGTGGTTAACGTGTCTCCTTACTATAGTGCTCATGTTTCTTCTAACGTTCTATTACAATGCTATACCGCAACACCCTGGTCGAATTCTTGAGGCCCCTGTATTATACATATCTAAAAATACCAACAAGCCGTCTAATTGTTGCATCGCCCTGAGGATGCTTTCAGAATCCGTTTCTGATTGACTGTGTAACCTAGGGTTTAAGGTATGGGGTTCAGCAACTAAACAATACCCAAATCCCCAAATATGCGACTTTAAGGGTGGAGGTTCAGGTTCGATATGGAGCTCTTGTGATGAAGAGAAGCTCCACTTTCGACCGTGTGGGCTCAGGGTTTCGGGATTTCAGCCCACTAATTCTGCAACCCCAAGCTCCATGGAGGGCCGAGCAAGCTGCATAGCCCGAAGGATTATGTCGCAACGTCGCACCCGATACTGCGGGAACTGGGGTTTCGGGCTTTCAGGGCTCTCGTGCTTCAGAATCATCCTGGCGCCAGGCGCTGGGTGGCGAATCGATTATGGGTTTGCAGGTTCAGGGTGCTAAAATAACATGGATAAACAAACCAGCATCCCTTAAGGAGGGGCTTCGGATCTCCGTCAATTAATTACAAGGATCCGACTGCAGAAAGGGAGCATATTGATTAAGCTGGGCACACGTTAATTACTGTATCCCGTGAAGCGGCGGCTAAGGCACCTAAGGGGAACTTGAGGCTGGCTGGCACACCGGCAGCCGGCTAAATACCCTGAACACAGCACCCCACAACCCCAAGCCCCTAAACCTTAAACTATCCCCTCCTGAACCCTCAACACTATCCGAAATACTGCAGAAACTTGCGTTTAGGATTTTCCAGCTCTCCTGAACCCAAACCCCCGCTCCCTGCAGGTAGGTTACAAGACATGAAGTAAGGGTTTCGTTGGTAATACCCACCTCCAGCATAACACGATCCCTAAGAAACCCTATACAGTATACACACTCGAGAACTCCAAATATGAATGTCTACCTTCGTTACAGTTTGTATTTCAGAGCACCGGCATCTGAGACCTAAACGGGCTTTCTGGTTTAGTGTGCAGTGATTCCCACCCCTTGAACAGAGTTTGCCTGTGCGCACTCAGCAACACTATTGGAGCTGATCCTGCACAGTGTCGCTGTCGCCGCCAAAGCCGGCGTCGCCCCAAGTCACGACAGATCCGTCGGCAAGGATGGTAGCAAAAGCGTGACAGGAGGATTGGATCTGAAGCACATTCTTCAGATGCTTCTGGACGCCACTACTATCGCCACCATGCTCTGGATCTCCCCACGTCACCACCGATCCATTACAAAGGATAGCTGCAAAGGCCCAGGATGTGGACTCGATCTGCTGCACGTCCTTGAGCTGCTCCTGAACGGCAGCGCTGTCGCCACCAGTGTCAGCATCGCCCCAGGTCACGACAGATCCATCGGCGAGAATGGCGGCAAAAGCAGAATCAGAGGCCTGAATCTCTCGCACATTCTTAAGTTGCTCTTGAACGACAACGCTGTTTCCGCCATCGGCAGCATTGCCCCAGGTTACGACAGATCCATCAACCAGGATGGCAGCGAAAGCATCATCTGAGGATTGAATTTGCTGCACATTCTTCAGCTGCTCCTGAACGGAACTGCTGTCACCACCAGCTTCGGCATTGCCCCAAGTCACCACAGATCCATCGGCGAGGATGGCAGCAAAAGCTCCCGCATTGGAGCATTGGATCTGCTTTACGTTCTTCAGCCGCTCTTGCACATCACTGCTGTCACCACCCGCTCCGGCATGGCCCCAAGTTACGACAGATCCATCGGTAAGAAGGGCAGCAAAAGCCCGATCTGATGATTGAATGCTCTGCACATTCTGAAGCTGCTGTTGGACAGCACTGCTGCCGCCGCCAACGGCATCGTCGCCCCAAGTCACGACAGAGCCGTCCGCGAGAATGGCCGCAAATGCATCAATGGTGGCTTGAATCTGTCGCACATTCTTCAGCTTCTCCTGAACGGCGGCGCTGTCACCACCAGTGGGAGCATCGCCCCAGGTGACGACAGACCCATCGGCAAGGACGGCAGCAAAAGCGCCAGCTGTGGCTTGGATCTCCTGCACATTTCTCAGCTGCTCTTGAACGTGACTGCAGTCACCACCGCATTCAGCCAGTCCCCAAGTTACGACGGACCCGTCGGCAAGGATAGCGGCAAAGGCATAAAACGAGGCTTGGATCTGCTGCACACTCTTCAACTGCTCCTGGATGGCACTGCTGTCCCCACCGGCAGCAGCATCGCCCCAAGTCGCGACAGATCCATCAGCACGGATAGCGGCAAACGCTCGCATATTGCTCGCAAGAACCATCCGGTTCACCTGCAGGGTCAAAGAGTCCCCGTCTCGCAGCCTGGCTTTCTTTATACTTTCAGACCCTTCCAAGATTTCTCCGGAGGAGTGAAGCAGTCGGCCCTGCCTGCCGACAGCCAGAGCATCCTGAGCCCTTCTCTTCAGCGTCGCCACAGTCTCATCCGGTGCCGCCTTCAATGACACGCTCTTGCCACTGAGCAGTCCGACTTCCACGCCAACAGGCACGGCTTCGGATTGCAATTCTTCAGGGGCCATTTGCAGCTCGTTCCATGCAGAAGCTATACTACATTACCCCGGCAGAAGGTTTGAGAATAGCACATGAAGAAGAACCCTAAACTCTAAACCGTAACAACTGACAAAGTTAATGCTTTTGGGCATATGGTTGGGAAGCGCATTGACTTCAGCCAAGCCTCTGCACTACACCGGTACAACTTCATGAATGTGCAACGTTACCAATAAAGGGTTTAAGTGCACCTTAACCAATATAGAGGGTTTGGTTTGCTTTTCGGGGATGCTTCCGTGCGATATAGCTGTCGCTTGCTGGAAAAGCTGCTGTTGGACAGCCCGGAACTGGTTTACAATCCCAAAAGCCTAAACCCCAAAGTCTATAAACCCTAGACCCTCTAAGCCCACCGTGGGGCTATGGCTAAGTTAGTTGTTGTTGTGCGCGCTAGTGCTGCTCATGTAAACTTTCCAAGTTTCGGATGTTTTGAAGCTGCTTGCTGGGGGTTCAGTGCAGGGTTTAGGGTTTTATGGTGTACTGTTCTGCATCTCCTCTAAGCTTTCGGATTTAGGACGTTGAGGGCTTTAGAATATTTAGGGCTATGGGGCTCGGGCTTAGGATATTTAGCGTTCCGTGTTGAGAGTGTGTCTGGGTGACGGGCTTACGGTCTAGGATCGTTGACGGCCGAGGGTTTCTGGAAAGTTGTCCAAAGTCCGTAAGCCGTGGGTTCAAATCCCAAACCGACACCTCCAAGCACGAAAACACCCTAAACCCTAAACCCTGCCAGTTATTTCGCCGAATGCCTAGGAAGAATCCGCAGTTCTCTCCACACCATATCCTGTAACCCCTATGACCTCCTCTTCTATGGGCTAAGCCTTAACGAACCCCACATCTAAAAGCTTCAAACACTACGTCACAAACGCAACAGTACCTAAACCCCTAAGTCCTATACACTCTGAGAGAACTGAAACCCTAACCCCCATGCCACAAACCTGAAGCGACCCCTAAACTCCCAAAAGACCCAAGAATCGCGACGCCTTTAGCCAGACAGGGATCCCCTTGGCCAGGAGTTCGACCTTTAGGCAGAGCTACCATAGGAACCTTCATAGCTGGAACAGGGTCTTGGGGCCCATTATACTATAATTAGAATAAGGAACCCCCAAGATAGTATTGGTAATTATTTAAGCCACTATAGTATTCTTCAAGGTTTAGGGTTTAGGGTTTCGTAGGGTGTCCGAGGAGTTGCACAGTGCTTCATACAAAAAAAGATGTTAGTGGGAGTTAATCAGCACGTGGGGACTACAGGGCTTCACAGGTTTTTGGTGTGTTTAGTTTCAACTGCTTTATAGGGTCTGATCGGCATTTAGAGAGGTTTTCACAGGGCTTGTTAAAGGGGCATTGCAGGGGCTATTGGGGTTTAAGGTAGTAACTAAGGTGTTGATTGGGTTTTTCAAAGTCTTTCAAGTTGTTATAGAATTTTGTAGCCTGTTTCACAGGTCTACAGCTCTATCAAGAAGAACCCACATAATTTCACAAGGGCGTGGTTCTGGGTGCTGGAAGGTTGCTATATGTTGTTCACATGGCTTCGTAAGAGATTTTGGCCCAAATTCTCCCGAGTCCATGAGTAACAGATGCAGCCCTTGAATTGCCATCGGGCTGTTCTTCATGTGTAAGGGAAACAAGGCTTAGGATGCGGGCTCAGCGGTTTAGGGTTGCAGGGCCTGGGATGTAGGACTTAGGGTTTAAGGTTAAAGGATGTTCCATATCAGGGGAGACTGGCATCTTACTGGATCAGCTAAGGTGAAGGGAAGCGGCGGAAGCTGGCTAAAGGTTTGCAGCTTGCATTGTGATTTAGGGTTTAGGGTCGTTCGTTGGCTGTTTATTTGCCGATAGAAGTTTGCAGTATGGGGTTTCAGGTTGCGAAGGGAGTTACGAGTTCTGTGAAAGCAACATCGTGCTTCTTGCGGTTGCATCGCAGGTCATAGGCCTTAAACGGACAGCTTGTCATGTAGCTTTCTTGCGCGTAGTGGTTCTCGCAAAAAAGGCCCGGTGCACCGCAGGTGTGCTGCACTGTCTTGCCGGCATCGCCATGCCGTCATCGATAGTTAAAGGTGCGATAATCACATCCCAAAACAGGCGCCCGTGAAACATCCAGCCTTCTTGAACTGTTAAGAAGGCGACCGTGACGCCTAAACCCTGAATCTTGAACTGCAACCTTTACAGATCAGCTGCCAGGTTTTGGTGGCCTGGCCGTCTGCAACAAGGTACTTCCGCCTGCCTGCAATTCCTCGCCCCCGCCTGACACCCAAAACCCTGCAAAACCCTACAACACGCTAAAAACCTTTGTCCAACCATGTAAGCCGTTATAACTTTCCAAAACCGTATACGGCCTTCATGCATTAAGTTTAAGTTCCATATGTACTGTTACATATAGATACGATCTGAACCCAAAGCTTGAGAGAGATTTTTTGGCCCTGGCACCTCACAAGGCTCGCTGTCTAAGACTGCCAGAGCCAGGCCAGAGAGGAGGAGACGACAAGCTTGGTCACGGTCCTGGATCATAGGGACCCTTAGGGGAGGTAGGGGGGAGGGGGCCAGGGAGCCTTAATACCTATAATCAGGACTCAATAAGGCCTATTCAAGGAACCCTATGAGTTCAAGGTGCGTAGAGTGTTGAGTTTTGGGTTTTAAAGAAGCTGATTCAAGCATGTATAAACTCGCATGAATGTTCTGCCCACCTGCCCCCCGCCCTGACATCCACAAGGGAGGATGCAGGGTAGGGGGACAACGCACCGGGGCAACCGGCT